>JASSUY010041940.1:33897-63941 GCA_032466535.1 Forpus xanthops
GCTGGTACCGGCATCACCAGACTGATGCTGGTGCCGGATGTGTTCCATGTGGGGCTGAGCACCAGCGTGCACCTCTTAATTGGCCGTTGCCAGGCGGCTGTCAGAACACTGGCTGCAAATCTGCTGCCTGCTCTGACTTTCCTGCTGTTATCTTTGACATCCTCATTATTTATTAACTGCCCTGTACCCAACAGGCTGCCACCGATGCGGGGATGCTCTTATTATGCAGGTTCAATATTCCGCCTGCCTTCCAAGGTCACATCCTCCAGGATGTCTTGCAAACCAGATTGAAGAGGTACCAGTAAAGATTCAACATGTTCTGTATGTGCTGATGCCAGGTTTCGAACAGAGCCCTTTGAATAAGGATGACATACTAGATACAATCATGGAATTCTTTAGGGTAGAAAAGACCTTTAAGATCATCAAGTCCAGCCATTAACCCAGCACTGCCAAGGCCACCACTAACCTGTGTCCCCAAACACTGCAACTACACATCTTTAACTCCCTCCAGGGATGGTGACTCAGCCCCTTCCCTGGGCAGCCTGTTCCAACCCTCTCAGTTGAGAAACGTTCTCTAATATCCAACCTAAACCTCCCCTGATGCAACTTGAGGCCATTCCCTCTTGTTCTATTGCTTGTTGAAGAAGAGAAGGACCCCAGATCCAGTGGAGAATGGAGATTCTCCTTAGCCTTCCTTTTGCTGCTAATGTATTTATGGAAGTATTTTTATTGTCCTTTACAGCAGTGGCTGTATTAAGCTCTCGTTGGGCTTTGGCCCTTCTAATTTTCTCCCTGCACAACCTCACAACACCCCTGTGGCCCTGAGCTGCCTACCCCTTCTTCCAAAGGCTGTAACAAACCTCTTGTTTTGTCCTGAGCTCCAGCCAAAGCCTGTTCAGCAAAGTTCAGCCAGGCTTGGCTTCTTCCTGCCCTGCTGATCTCAACACCTTTAGGATTGCCATCTCAAGGCATGTCCAGCTATCCTGGACCCCTTTATCTCCAGGACTGCCCCTGAGGAACTCTGTCAATCAGACTCCTGCTCAGTTCAAGTCTGGCCTCAGGGAGTCCAAGGGAGCCATTCTGCTGACCCCTCTTCACTTCTCCAAGAACTGGAGCTATCACTTCTCGGTCAGTGTGCCCAAGACAGCCTCCAGCCAGATGGTGGTACAAGACCTTGCTGCTTACTGCCCTTCCCTGTCCTGTGTGCAGCACTGGGCTTTCTGTACCTGCATCAGCGAAACCAGGAAACCAGAGCAGCCAGAAAGTGCTCCCATCAGCTTTCACACACTGGAACAGAGATGAGCTGGAGAAGAACAATGTGGGCTATCCAGCTGCCCAAGTTCAAACCGCCATGACCTGCTACAGCTTTGTCAGCGAGGACAAACTCCCTTCCCCAGCACCCTGCCCTCTGCCACCACCTCCCTAGCACGGAGCTGATGACCCCCCCATGGTGCCGTCTGCTGGCGCCTGCCTCTGTGCCAGCAGGCTGTGACCTCCCAGATGTTCCAGGCAGGAACACCAAAGGAAACGATGCTCTTGCTTCAGCAGCTTTATGCTGCCTTTTGCTTAGGGTTTTGCTTTGTTTTGCTGACCTCAAAACCGATCCCTCTATGAGTCACTCGCTGGAAAAACAATCTGATTAGAAAAGCCTTGGTGCCTTTTAAGAAGCTCTTCTGACTTCAGGTGAAAGGCTTGAAATCAGAGGAAATAATTTGAGGGTCACTTTGCTATTGCTTTATACCACCAACAGGAATATTTTTGGACTATTTTAGGTGTACCACAAGGTCTAACAGCCAACAGATGTGAGCACTTGCCTTCACACACCCCATACAAAGGCAGGGACTCCTAGTCCAGAAGATTTCTCCAGGGAAGGGTTCACCTACAGATTAAGAGGAATTTTGTCTCTAAGCTAGTGATGCTCTAGAATGCCAGAGGTGAAAGACACTGGGGCTTTGCACACTCATGCAGAGAGCTCCCCATGCCACCATCGCTGGCCCTATGGCTGCTCCAGGTGGGATAGGACACAGCCCAGCAGTGTCAGAGGCACTCCAGCAAAGGAGCTGCTTGGATCCAGCACCCTCTGAGGGATGGGGCTTTGCCTGGATGAAGCTGGAGCCTGGGCAGCCAAGGGACCTCAGCCCAGGATGCAGGCTCCGAGGAAATGGGATTGAGAGGAATCAGGATCATTTCAACAACATGTTTTGTGTCTGAAGTCATTATGTGCACAGAGATGTTCAGGGAGCTGAAGGACAGAATTAATATAGTAAGTAATCCTCTCCCTTTAGCAATATCTTTCTGCATGAAATAATGATTTAATTTCTAACTTCTTCCAGCATACACATTTCCTCATAACAAACACTTAGATGATATGCAGCTCTTTATGTTTCAAGGCAAAAAGCGGGGAGTGTAATGGACTCTACTCTGACTATCTTTCCGTGAAGAAATTTCACTGTATCATGGGAAATGAGGAAAACCATTTTATTTGGAGACAATTTCTTCCCATTTAAGGCATTCTTTTCTTACTCCTTTGTTCTGTGTCGGGAGATGTACATGACTGAGCTCCTGCCCCACACACGGGGTGTCTGTGCTCCCCGGGAGTCCCTGACCATAGGACCCCCTTGCTGCCCCTGAGCACTTCCCACATGAGCTGGCCTGAGGTGCGGAACCCAACCAAGGCTGCTTGGTGAGGCTGCAGAGCCCAATCCAGGCAGCCCTGGCTGCTCTGGAGCCCCACGTCGGAGCCTCTCAGCTCTGCTGCTTCCTTTTCCTTTCACAGGATTAATACGCAGAGCAGCAGAGGACAGAGCTCCGTCCACTAAGCAGACTCACCTCCAGGATGCTGCTCTCCACGCTCTCTAAGGCAGATCCCACAAACATCAACACCACGAGGAAGAAACAAGGCTTCCCCTGCTGGTGACACACCACGTCAAAGCCCTGATCCAGATAACATGAGGCATGTCTGCGTAATGAAGGCAAAAGACACATCTGGCAATTTTCCACCCAACTGACAGACATGAACAGCTACAAATATACCCCATTAATAGCGTGAGCATCCTTCAGAGTTTGTCTTTGCGGGGCCAGCGGCTGCGGACGCCTCTCCAGCTGCATCCCACACGGACAGGCCCTGCAGGAGCCGGGGAAGCACCAGCGGCTGCACTGCTCCATGGGCTCGGAGCTGGGACAAGGCTCAGGACAGGGCCCGGGCTTCAGCCCGCTCAGGCCGCAGGTGGATGATGTGCCTGGTGTTAGGAATCTCTCTCCTGGTACAGCAGCATGGTGGAGGATAAAGTGCTCCGTTCCCTCGGAGTTCCCAGTTTACTTGGGAAGCAGTGTCTCATCACAGCTAACTCCTGCTGCTCCAGTCCCTCAGCACTATGCAGTCTGCTCCACCCTGTCCAATGCCTCCGAAAGCACTCTGGGGCGATGGGTGCTGTCGGAGTACCATGAGTACACAGTGAAGAGGAGCCACTCTCAGCAGATGATCTTCCTGAAAGACGTTGAGCACTTTATGGGGTCCGGCTCAAGCACCAGTCATTTAGGCTGCCCTTTGTGTGCTGACCTCATTGCCTGCCAAAGGTTTACTGCTCAGATGTTTGCTTTGGCTTAAAAGCCCACAGCATTGCCTGAGCCAACTGCAGCAATATCTTAATCCTGAACACTGGGACCACAACAGCCTCTGCCTGCATGACACCAATCTGCAAAAGCAGCTCATTAGTGACAATGCAAAGAGGCTCTCTCTCTCTGGGCTGCGTTTGGCCCCCTTCCCGTTCAGTCTGTCAGAGCTCTCACAGGAGGAGGTCCCGCTGAGAGGGACCCTGCAGTGCCTGGAGAGCTGGGGAGCAGACACTCAGCAGGCACCAGGCACAGCCATTTGGCCGGGGCCATCTCTACAGCGTAAGACAGAAGATAACATTTCCTCCCTGCAGCCCTTACTTACCAATAGCACGCCCGGTGCTTTGCTCACGGGTACGACAGCTCACGTGCCAAAGCAGATTTGTCAGATCTACAATGTGAGCATTACTCTCCGAAGTCCAAACCAAACCCCAAACCTGAGCCTGCATTCCCAGACATACATCAGAGGTGCTCTGACACCCTGAGAACTGTGAGCGTTATCCCCATTCTATCATGGAAAATGTCTTCACACGGCTCAGAGAGGGAATGGCATATGCCACCGGCTTGTCCATCTGTCTTGCTCTGTTTGCAGCAGCAGAGCTCTCAAACCAGAAAATCAGTCCCTGGTCCTGTCAAAAACTGCACCATCCACTTTGTCCTTTTCAGCACAGGGCACAAGGGCTGCAGTGATAGGAGCTGGAGGCACCAGCATAGCACACGCAGGCCAGGCGTTCCCATGGGCGCTGGGTACAAACCAGCACCAAAGAGACAGACCCAGCAGTGGCTCAAACCCTGCAGTGGGGGAGACTCTTGCTCCTGTGCCATGGGTTGAACAACCCAAACTGTACCTTCCTGGAGGACGTCAGGCGCAGGGACACCGTCCACCCGTTACAGCCCATGCCTGGCAAGAACGCGGGTGTCTGGATGAGGTTCCTGTGTGCCCCTGCACATCGGGTGCCATGCAGGCAGCTTGGGACCTGCAGCTTCCCCCCAACCCTCCATGCAGCGCTGTGCCTGGGGCCTCTGTCAGGCGGAATTCCCATCTTCAGGTGGGGAAGGCTTTGTGCGTTTGGATGCCTGAGCCAAGAGCCAGGCCAAAGAGCAGAGCCCCAGCCCTGCGCTCCTGCTGGCCCCATATCCCTGCAGGAGCACAGGGCTCTGGAGATGTGGAGGTGTGTGCCCGTGTGGAGGGTGCCACAGGAGCTGTGCACTGTCGGATGCCATTCCTCCCCTACCCAACCGCATCTCTCTTTCCTCAGCTCCTTCAGCTCCTGCCCTGATTGCAGCTGTCAAATCATTTCAGCTAAAGCCTTTTTCTCCCTGCTTTTGAAGCAGCCTCTTCATCTCCTCTTCCCAGCTGTGCCCAGGTGATAGCAAACGCTCCTGCTGTGGGGCTTTACTATTCTGTGTTCTGGCCGGCACCCTGTCAGTCATTCCGGTACAGCTCTCAGGTGATATTTGCAGTTCCCTTTGGATTCCCTTGGCAAGCACTGGATGCTCTGAGTCCAGTCAGAGCAGTGTGCAATGGTGGTGTCAGCTCCTACCCCAGCACAGAAGGAGCAGGAGAAGGAGCCACGATCTGGAAGGCAGCAGGGAGCAGCAATGCTCAGGGATGGCGCTGGCACTATTAACAAAGACACACAACATTATCTCCTCTCTTGCATTAAGGGCTGCTTTATCTCTGCTAAATCACAGAGCAGCCCAAACCAACACAATTCGGGGCTGGGTTTCATGTCATTCCTGAGTGCACTTCACCCTAACACGTACTTTACAAGAGGCTGCTAAAGCCTCCTGCAGAAGGGCAGCTCAGTCACCCCATGAGCTCGTGGCCATGTGGCTGCTGCCCCATGAGGTGCTAGCCCCAAGGAGCCCGGCTCTGCTGGTCTCTGCCATCCACAATGCAGGTTTCTTACGGGTCACACATCAAATGTTGTTTGCAGCTTCAGTATCACAGAGCACACACTGGAGCCTGCTCTCCCCATGATCATGGCCGCACGGGTTGAGCCAACACAGCACCAACAGCTTCTCTGGTGTTCACCTTCTCAAGGGTGTAGTGAGTTCATGTACCTTTCTGTTAAGCAGTGAGGAAATGTTTTGCAGGGGAAGCCAATTCCAGCACATCCTCCCTGTGTAGGCTCGATGTTATGGAACAATCTGCATATTCTGCTCCAGGATGAGGGAGATCTCTGGGCACTGGTAGGATGCTCTGGGGATCACAGATCCAGCCCCAGCCCCACACAATGGCGATGCTGCCCCTGCCCCACGCTGGGGCTTCCCAATGGCCTGGGCACTGCCTGACCCTGTCCTGCAGCCAGTTCGGGTGAGTGGGACCTGTGTGAGGCCGTGCTGCCTCCTGCAGGGATGTGCACTGATTCCCTCCCCATCCCATTCCCAAAGCAGGCACTGCCCTTTGCGGACCATGCAGCCCGTGGGGCAGGAGGGGCAGAGCCTAGGCTGCGCTCACGGAAAGGCACAAAGACGCCTCTGGGATCCGGGCATTTGTTCATCTCGGCACAAAATTCTTCCAGAGATGATTATTTGAAAGATGAGTCACCAAATACAATAGCAAAGACACATCCTTGACTTACTGGCAGAGAAGAGAGATGTGACCAGCATTAAGTCTCTGTGCAATGTCTCCATCACACAGTGTCTGGCGTTTATTCTAAACAGCTCTCAGTCTTGAGAAGAATTGTTTTTCACATCAGAAATCCAGCTACTTTTCCATAAGAAATGTCTCTTAATGAAAGGCAGACCATGTGTGCAGATGCAAAAATCACTGTAGTGCAGCTCTGCCCTATACAACTGCTGTCTTTCAAAGCCTGTTTTTGTGAGCACACATGCACATGTGAAGATGCACATTAGCATCTCTGCATCGAGGCTGTGCTCTGAAATGGGGCATAAATCCCAGATACCTTTGGAGAGCTTCCTCCTCAATTTCCTCCCTCATTCTTCCTGTTTCTCCTCACAAGGAGCCTGATCCTCCCTGTGGGTCTGTCACCCTGCCCATGGCTGTGCCCACTGAAGCTCCACAGCGTGGGTTGGTCCAAGCAAGAGCATTCCAAGAGGAAAAACCTCCCTGGCCAGAACAGTGATGGGGAGGGACAGCACAGGGGTGATGGTGCTGGGGATGACACGTGCTGCAGCGAGTGGAGTGCCCTGGAGAGGGGATGCTGGAGCAGCCACCCCTGCCCAGGGGACAGCCGGGCAGCCCGGCCCTTGGTGCCTCATCACCCCCTGGTCCCCATACACCCTGTGCAGTGGGACCTCTGAGCCAGGGCTGCAGAGCCGCAGCTGAGCCCCTGCCTGTGCCCAGCACCTGCCCGTGTGTGACCCAGAGCACATGGAGCACAGCAGCCCCTGCTTGCCCCCCCGGCAGAGCCCCCCTGCCCTCTGCAGCGTGAGGAGGGGTGAAGCTGGGAGTGGAGGTCTGGCTTCTGCACTGCGTGTGCTGTGAGGGAGGGTGCTGCCTTGTAGCCTGCTCCAATTCAACAGTGTGCTCTGACCTTGGTTATGTTGGTTTAACTAGGATATGAAATGCAAATACAGCCTAAGCTCAACAATTCTGGCACCTAGCAAAGAGACTGAAGGGTGGAACACTCCCCAGAAGGGTCAGCAAGAGCAGGAAAAATTATATAGAGCAAATAAACAGAATAAAAGGCTTCTCTATTATCCTGGTGCGCTGGGCTGCAGCTCCAGGGCACTGCGGGAGATTGTGCTGCTCTGAGGCTGATCCTCAGGGACAAGCTGCTGATCGGGAAACAGAGAAAAGGCGAAGGGCAAGGAGACAATTTGGTTTTAAGTAAGTGCAAGCCAGGAGGGAGTCACCCTCAGTCTGCTCCTTGGCTCATTCTGCATCATCATCGCTCACCCCACTCGCCCCAGTGAGTGCCCTGGGGTCTGGGGCCAGGCCTCAGGAGGGGGTTAAAGGGCTGTCAGGATGGGGAAGGGAATTGCCTCCTGTGCTGTAGCCAAGCAGACACCCTGCAGGGGAGGGCAGCCCTGCTCTCAGGAGCTGCTGCCACCAACCAGCCTTGTAGGAAGCTGAATACACGCAAGCTACTGCTGCAAGCTTTGAATGCCACGAGACACGGGAAGGCTTTAACAGGCACAAACCCCCTCTTTCACATCAGGGTGGGATTTGCACATTGCCAGTAACCTGCAGTGAAAGCACGAGAGTGCCAGTCCTGGCTCCGCATCCCAGCACAGCGCCTCGTGCCCAGGGCAGGGCCCTGCATGGCTTGGCTCCCAGGGAGCTCACGCTGCCAGCTCCATAGGGATGACACCGGAGCACACGGACAGGCTTCTCCCACAGGAGCCCCGGACAGTGCCTGTGAAGGGTGAAGTGAGCCAGGGTGAGGATGTCTCCCTTCTGCTTTAAGGAGCCGATACCCTTGTCTGCACAGAAGCAACTTGTAGCTCAGTTCAGCTCAGACTCAGACAAGCCTCTCACCTCAGGGGAATGCGGTGATTTCTCAAGGGCTGCTGCATCCAAATCACTGCAGGAGGATCTCATTGCCCGCTCTGCTGCGTGGCACAACACCCACGTGTGCAAAGCTGGAAGGTGCCGTAAGGAGCTCTGCCAGCCCTTGGAGCAACGCGGGGAGCAGGGTTAGGATGCTGGGACGGATCCTGCACCAGGGTGCCAGAGCACAGGCTGCCTGTACGAGGAGCAGCAGCCTGCCCTCAGCCAGGGCTGGAGCTCACCACGGCCTTGGCACCCTCGACACCCCCCGATGCTCACCTTGAACAGACCCACCAGCCGCAGGTCATGGGATACAGACCTGCAGCGCATCACTCCCATCCGGCCCATCCCACCCAGAGCTGCAACTCCTCATAGCGGGAGCACGTCGGGATTCAGACAAGACTGAGCCGATGGATCCCCATGAGGGGTACCGAGGGCTGGCGGCAGAGCTGGAGGGTGCTGGATGCTGTGGGGCAGCCCCACCGTGCTCCTGAGATCCACACAGTGGGCAGCACCTCCTGTGGGCCCCTGCAGTGCCATCGTGACTGCATCCAAACTTAAAACACAAATTACGACATTCACCGGGGAAGAATTGCTTTCCTACCAATTACAGTTAATAGGGTAAAATTAATGTACCAATTAATACGGCTGCTTCCAAACCTCAGTCTAATATGTTAAATACTGTTCCTGCCTCTGTAAATGCAGCAAAATAAAGTGATGATCAGGATGGGAGCTAATAAAGTTTTGCTTCTCTGTACTTAAACTATTTGGCACCACTGACTTAAGGCACAGGAAAAAGGAGATTATTTAACATTTTAAGGTTTGTAAGACCCATAAATCATTTCATACATGCCATATTTGTTGAAAAGGATAGAATACATTCAATTTTACAGTATATTAAACTTCATCTAATTTGAACGTAAGAACAGACCAGCAAAATAAATGACCAATTTCTGAAGCAGAAATTACCATTTGGCTGCTGCCATTATGAAGCTACTGGTATTTTATCATGTTCTTAACATAATATTGCTTGTCTATTGATGCATAGTTATAGTGCTAGTCCAAATTGGAAGGCGGTGAAAGAGGACAGTGCAGAGGGTTTTTTTAATAGGCATCATTTGTCAGATGTTATTTCAGAGGTCTTTGCACTGATGATAATATGCAGATTAAAGCAGAAGTAAATAGGGGGAAAAAAAAGAGAAAGAAAAGAAAGGAAAGAAGGGGACTGAGAATTTGAGCACATTCCGTCCGCAGCAGGCAGGCGGGTGGACCCGGCCCCAGCGGGTACAGATAACAGTCATTCATCTGGGTTGAAGGGTTTCTCCTGAACCCCCTCAGTGCCTGACAGAAGGAGCATCCTCCTCTGAATCTCAATGCTGCCAGGACCTGCAGGGACAGAGAGCAGAGTGCAGGGCCCTGGGCAGGAGCCGGGCTGCAGCACCAGCACTGCCCAGCGCTGTCCCTCCTCACACCCCATGCACCCCCTGCAGCAGCCACAGACCTGAGCACAAAGATTATGTTTAGTTTGCAAAAGAGGAGGGAGGTATCTGCATCCTCCAGAGTTCATTGTTCTGCTCGACTTGGTATTATAGTGGCAATATATTACAGGGAAGAAAAATCAGCTGGCTGCCTTGCCTCCAGAATGACAATGGGAAGGCATAAAACATGATGGAAGTGTGGCTGGAGGAGAGCTCTGCTGGGGCACTGCCGGGTGCTTGTAGGCACAGCATCCTATGGGCACAGCCCACTGCCCCACAGCAGACACCTGCTGTGAAGAGGGGACAGCCCTGGTCTGGCAGCAGCACAGCTCTGGCCCCAGTGATGCGCTGTGGGCACAGCTGCAGAGCTGGGATTACCAAAATTCCTACCAAAAACTCCCAAGCAAAACCAGCAAGATGCTTCGTTCGTATTAAGGATAATTCTGTTCCCAAAGCCCCGAGTTCCCTCCGCTGAAGGGTTTCTGCTGGTGGCAGGCAGCGGGAAAGCGGGGAAGTGGGCAGGCAGCAGCGCCGCTGCGAACCCACTTGTGCTCTGCACCGATGCTTAATAAGAGCAGCTCGGAGGCCAGGTCTGTTTAAACCAAATGAATTGCTCAGATATTAGTGCTGAAATCAGGTTTCACGACTGCAAATCGGCACAGGGACGTATTGTGCTATAACATAGATTTCAATTACTTCCCAAGCCTCAGCATGATGATGTGACATTACACTCCGCTGTCGGAGTTTGCCAGCATGTTCTTACTTTTATTTCTCCGTTAAATATGGTCTTTGTTGCGCTTCATTGATCTCTGAGCATATTCTGCTGTTTACAACTTTGATAATCTTTGTGTAATCTTCAGGGGTAATTGAATTCCAGCAAACATAGCTGAATTTTAAACACCAAGCAGATGTAAGTGCATTAAAAAGCCATGATATGAAAGTCAAACCTGGAGGCAGGAACAAGCCCTTGCTCTCAGCTTCTTTCCTGAAGAACAGGAGCTGAGCCAGGCCCAGAGCCCCAGGGATGTCATGAGAGAGTCAGGAGACACAGGCGGTGATGGGAGCAGCCTCATCCCAGCTTTTAACCTTAAGTAGTAAATACCACATCATTTAAAGATTTTTGAATGCGCAAACCCCAAACACTTGTGCGTTTGCACGAAGTCCCAGGGAATTCCACTGGGTTTCACTCTGCTAGGATGGGATATAGTCAGCAGCCATCAATCTTTGTTTAAATATCACGGGGATTGCCCCTGCACCGATGAATTACCATTTCTATGGCACAGTTTGTGAATTAGACAAGGAGGAAAATGCTGGGCTGGATTTTGATGTGGAAGTTTTCCTGCAGAGCCCTGGGGCACACGCACACAGCTTGCACAACCACTACCATTATCACTTGCCAGCACCAGGAACGTGCCCAGTAGAGCGCAGACACAGCACAAACCAGCTCCTGTGCCAGCACCACACTCCAACTGCCAACAGACCCCGGGCACTGACCAAGCCCACCCCTTGCTGAGGCACAGCACCTCACCCCTGCCCCAAGTCGCTCCCTCCTCCCGCTGCTGACCCCCAGGCACTGCAGTGGGTTATTGCCTCCTTTCTGGCAGCCAGAACAGCTCTCTAGCTTGAGGACATCAGAGTTCTGATGCATTTCCTACAAACTTTAATTTCCCAAAGCATCCTCGCTCAGGATGGAGGGGGACTGCTCAACTATGCCATAAATTAGTATGCTAGCAGAGCTGCTCCTGGAAAGCGGATAAGCTCAGCCAGACAAGAAGGAGCCTCCAGGAATCTCAGTGCTGGAAGGGAAAACTCGCTGCTCTCCTGCTATTTGTGCTGGAGCTCCTTGTCTCCGGTTTATTGCAGCGGCGGCACACAGCAGCCTCCACACAGCAAAGATTTCCTGCCAAAGGCTGCAAATGCAAGGAAGGGTCCCCATGCAATCGAAAGAAAAGGAATTAAAGGCTTGTCTGGCTGCAAAAAGGGATATTGAATCTAATCTGAGCTGGTGTAATTTGGAAATCCAATTGCGCTTGTCCATCAGCAAAGGCAGCAATTGGCAATGCGAGCCCACAGCACCAGGGCAGGGGAGCGGGAGCTCAGCCCTGCAGGACCCCAACCTGTGTGGGGCAGTCAGAGCCTCTGTGCTCTGCCACAACCCATAACGCCCCTTTACAGAGCAGCAGTGACATGGGATGGAGCCACGCGTAGGACAAGCTGCAGGTCGGAGAGAAGCAGAAGGGGGAAGCGCAGCTCAGCACGAGCCCTCCCCACCGTGCCCCAGAGGTGCCAGGAAGGAAGCACAGGCTGCCCTACAGCCCGTGCAGCTCATCCCCATGGAGCCCCAAAACCCCATCCCCATGGGAAAGCGCAGCATTCCCTGCAGCTCCCACCCGGGAGGGTTTCCAGGAGAGATCAGACACTGATCACAATAGACGGGAATGTTTCTGCTCCGGTTTTAACCTGGGCTCAGGCACCTCCTTGTCCGTCACCGCCCTGAACCGCTGCATTACTTTACAGAGCCGGGCAGTTCAAGGTCTTCGCTGGAGTCCAGCTGAGGCCTGAGGCATCTGCTGCATGGCTCCGGCTCGGCCCTTTGCCGAAAGGACCACCACTGCAGCCATTTCCCACTGGGTTTCCCCCAGGGCAGGAGCCTCTGACTGCAGAGCCCACATCACGTTCCCAGGTTGCTGCCCTGTGCCCGGGGAGCCCATTCCAAGTCCCCTGTGCTGGGAAGGTGCCAGCTCGGCAGCACTGCCCCTCACCAGCCCGCAGGGAACCACAAGGCAAGCGGGAAGGAGGCACATGAGGGTGCATCAGGACCACAGGCAGCCCCATGAACCTTCGTAGGCAGGAAAAGGAGGGCCAAGAAGGAGCCAGGTTCTTGGGCTCAGGCCTGGGGACGCTGGGGAGGCCCCAGGGTGTCTGCCCTGGCCGGGAGCTGGGAAGCAGATCCAGAGGCAGTGGGTTTGGATGTCACATCCCCACCCCTGGTGCTCCATCAGCAGGAGAGCTGGAGCAGAGCCACCCATAGCCCTTATCCACACACACGTGCTTCATTTCCTGAATTAAGGAGCAGAATTATAATGAGACTCGACGTTAAATTCCATAAAAAGTCAAGCTAATCAGTGGCCAAACCTGTAATTGATTCTTTTGCTGGTTCAATACTTAATGCTACATGCTAAGCAATAGGATTTTACAATTTGCTACCACTTCACTTACAGAGAATTAAGCAATAAAAATCCATTCTGAGCACAAACAGCAGGAAGGGAGCCACATCTGCTAATAAGTGAATGAGCCAACAAAGTGGCTCAACACTTGCATCGATAGCTTGTTGTTCAAATGCCTCTCCCTGCATGACACATGGAGCATCTTTAACACACGCAAGCATGGTTTGAAACCGCCCCCCGGAGGGAATGCCTTGGATGAAGTCTGGGATGGATCATCCCCAGGTCCATGGAGGCTGTGGAGCTGCAGACTGCGTCACACCAAGGGGACAATCCTGCTCCAGGAAAGCTCTGGGGTGCTCAGCCCCACAGAGCTCCTCTGGGCACGGATCTGGAGCACAGCCATCCCCCAGTGCAGATGTTCCATGGCATAGGGAGCTGGACTCAACCAACCCTGCACAGAATGAGCACTGGAGGGGTTCACAAACTCCTTTTCAGAGGAGGCTGTTTGGTTTGGAGCTTCAGTATTTCCCTGGTTTTATTTGAGGCAAACTGAGAACAAGGAAGCAGGTTCAGGCCATTGTTCACAGGTATCAGAGCACACTTAAAACCTGGGGGTTTAATGGGAGACTGTCAGCATTTTTCCCTGCCTCCTGTCTCAAAGACGTTTTCCTTCACCGGTCTCTTACTGGGTTTCAGCACAAGGCAGATCTTTGTCTCGGAGCAGCAAGGTGCTGCTGCTGAAAGATTAACCCACGGCAGTGACAGAAGAGCCGGCAGCAGCAGGCCTCATGTATCCCCAGGAAGGGAACGCTGCACATTCATTTCCCAACTCATCCGCTGACCCTCAGCAAAACAAAAGCGCTTTTGTGCCATGACTCACTGCTTCCAGGGCACCGGTACCGCTCGGCAGCCTCACCATCACCTTCACCGGCTGGGAGCGTGTTATGGACCTCCACAAAGGCTGATTTCTGCTCCAGCAGGGATGGGCAAAGGGCTTTTCTCTGCTCCACAGCATGCGGCAGCCAGCGCAGGAGCCTGCTGCAGGGATGCTGCCCTCACCCTTGCACCAACCTGGTGCTCTCCTTGGGCACTGACCTGTCAGCTCCAGCAGACAGCTGGGGAGGGAGTGCCAGGCAAGGACACCCTTGCCCATGGGAACCACAGCTCCTGCCATCATCCCATGTCCGGGTTTGGCTGCACCATCCTGCCTCAGGACCGCAGGCGGCTGCCCTGGGCCAAGGGGTGCTCCATAGGTCACCCCATGCCTTGCTCCCCACGAGCTCACCATCCATGCACAGGGTGCCGCAGGTGCAGCACAGGCCTCAGCAGCTCTTACTTTGGAGGCTGTCTCTGGCAGGAGACACGCTTCGGAAATACAATTACGGCTGTAAGGGAATGCCTGCGCTCCCGTCTCCGCGGGGGTCCGGCATCCTGCTGCAATGATTCAGGGAATCTGCCAGGCACATCTTATGAATTCCACTGAAGCTGTGGAATTGCTGCATTAGGCAAATACCTCAATGGTTGTCAAGTCAGCCACATGCTATCAGAGCTGCTTTACATTGCCCAGACCCGATACAGCAGATGCTCATAAATAGCAGTCATTTTCTCCACTGCTTTCAGCGCTAACCCTGCACTGTCTGTGCATCTCACCCAAAGCCCACAGCAACACGTGCTGTAGGCCCAGGTCCATTTTCCCGGCCTCTCTTCAAGGACACTTGTTAATGGCTGCAGAGATGCTGCAAAGGTGCCTCTGGAGATGCATTACAATCGCCCAGCACTGGACCCAGCACCAGGAGACCCTTCCCAGCACAGAGCCAGGCCAGTCTGCACATCATACCACACTGCTCCTTGGGGAAGGAAGTGCCGTGCATGGAGTCTGATTGGAGCTAAACCTGCCCCAAGCACAGATGCACAGCACCAAAGTCTTCCCACAACAGCCCCAAGCCAGGCACACTGTGCTATAGGATCAAGGTGCTGAGGCACAGCGAGGAAACAGGGCTGCAGCCCTAGAAAAAGCTCCCGAATTAAAACTTTAAACGGCAGTAAACCTCAGCTTTCATGATGCAGATTAACACAAACGTGACAGAGCAAATCGAGCTCTGTGGAGCTGCATGAGAAAGAAGAGAAATAAAACCCCATCACAAAGCAGCAGCCCAGGGCTGGGGGGAAAGGGGTACAATGGTAGAGACCTGTGGAGCCAGTGCTGCCACTGCCAGAGGCTGCAGGGACATCCCATCTCCAGCACATACCTGGCTAATGAATTTGTGTCTGACAGCTTCAAGCGTTAGACAATTTGTACAGTACAAGAACGTGCCTGAGCACTTGTCACTGCGGCTTGTAAAGGAGTGCTGTGCCCAGACACCGGTCATGCCCCACATCTATTCCAGGCACATCCATCACGTCCTGCAGGCACGCTATGTAAACACGAGGTACTCGGGACGTGCTGCAGCCACGCTGGGGACAGCCATCCCCAGCACCCTGTGTGTGCCCTCATCCGCATCAGCCCGGGCCCACTGCGCACAGCCAGCTGGTGGGTGACAGCAGAGGCAGAGAGCGACAGCCTCGGTTAAAGGCGTCTGCCGTCTCCTGGGAAGCAGAGGAAGCAACTGGAGACGCAGGTGCTGGCACAGATGGGAGGGAGGCAGGCGCTGTCTGAGCTGTCTGGGAAGCAGACAGGAGTTAGAGGACCAGGCTCCGATGGCGGAAGGAGAGGGAGATTACAGATCCCTGGTGACAAGTTCCAACAAGAGCAGGTCCGCTTTTAGGGGGATTGCGAAGATGCCCGTTTGTATGTACCTTTCCCACATACACTCAAGAGGCACTTTTGTTCTGCACTTGGAAGCATTGTGCCCATTTGTCACGCACAGGTAAGGGCTCTCCATCAGTGAGTAGTTGAGGACATCACAACAGAGACTTTAATGAGTCTCAGTGTCCCATGCCTGAAAAATATCATGGCCATGAAATCTGGAGGAGGCGGAAGGAAAAAGCCTCCTGTGCATTGCTCGTTTCTGTTGAGCCATGGGGCTGGGGAATTGAAGTGCTCTGGAAAACTGCAAGCAGACGAACAGGGAGCTTGATAAAGCCTGAAGAGAGGAACAACCCACAGGGGAGTTACAGACTGCTGGGGGGCCTGCAGCCTCAGGAAATCAATAGGACAGCGTGTGGCAGGACCTGTAAGGATTTAGCAGGGAGGGGGACAAATGCAGCGGGCATGGAGCAATGGAAAACTGGTCTGGTCAAAACTTCCCACCTCCTCCTCCAACAAGGTTACCAGCTGCCCTGATGAAGGCAATTACCCGGATGTGATGGGCTTCTGTGAGGTGCCATGCGGGTGAGTGACATAACACACACCACACCTCTGCTAAAAGGATTAGGACCCTGAAGTGCCGGGAACAAGCACAGGTCAGATGCTGCTGAGCCTTGTCACCAACAAGCACCGGGCAGCCACGCCGGACCCAGGCACGGACACTGCCTGGCACAGACCCTGCAGAGCACTCAAGGTGCAGTGACAAGCACCACAGGTCACAGGCCCAGCACAAGGCCAATGGGCTGACATGCAAACAGGCGCCAGTTGGAAGCGGGGAGGAGCTGTTCTTTGGGGACACACAGCAGGAATGGCGCAGCTGTTCCCTCCAGTGCTGTGACAAGGTGTGAAAGAGGGAACAAGAGCCACAAAGCACAGACAAAAGTCTCTGGAAGGCTCCTGCTACTGAACAGCAAAGCCTGGACCGGATTTGCAGAGCAGCAAATGGCAGCAGCAGCCCTGGAAGCCACCTCGTGGTCTCTGGTCCATCCTGGTGGGCACTTGGCCATCCGGTGCAGCTTCAGCAGCATCCTCTGCCCGGGCTGGGAGCAAGGGCACAACTGCACAGGAGCTGCTGTCACCCCGCATGGGCCAGCCTGGACACACAGGGCTGCGAGATCCTCAGGGCATTTCCCAGACAGGACCCTTGGAGCAGGGGCAGGTCCTGCTCCCAGAGCTCAGGACACGCACCCAGGTGCCAGGGCTGAGCCTCTGCCCAAGCACACTCAGCTCTATCTCAGCACCATTTTCCCACCACACCAGGCACCTTCCTAGGAAGGGGTCTGCTGCAGCCCGGAGTCCTCAACCATGACATTATCTCACTTACCTTGACCTCAGATCTTCCACAGGTAACAGCTACAGAACACACACTGAAGCTTGGAGGTGTTTCTCCAAATCAGTGCAGTCTCAAAACGTGGATCCCTGGTAATTCCTTGCCATTCCTCCCCCCTTTTCAGAGCAGCCTCAGCACAAGACCAGAAGCTGGCCTGCTACAGCAAAGGCTCCAGCGCAGGTCCCCTTCTGCACCCATCAAAGGCCTGTTTGCATGCCCTCGAGAGCATGGTGTGGCTGACACCACCCTACAGAGATCCAGCTCCCCCATGCCCCCTCTCACCCCTGAGGTTATCTCCCCCGGCCCATCCAGGCACTGATGCTCTTCCAAAGTCCGTGCCTGCCCCAGAGGAGCACTGTGCTGCCTCTGGGGACAGGACTTGCAGGAAAAGGACAAGTGACTTCAGTATATGCAGACTGCCTGGGGAGCCCCTACAGAGATCCCCAGGCCTTGCACCACAAGCCCTGGATGATGCTGCAGACAGCACACCATGCACTCAGCCCCAGATGACTCCAATAAAGGTTGTTCCCTCACTCCCACCTCACACCACCATCCCCCAGCTCCATACACTGCTCTTTCTCTTCTTGTGCCCAAACAAACAGGAGGCACAGACCTCATCCCAACACAGGCTGAGCATCAGCAAGGAGCACAAGCATCCGCTTGCACTTGCCTGTCTTCTGCCACAGATTCATGTTCTAGAACTACCAAAACCCTCTACCTGGGTGTGTTGCAGAGCAAAGGGAAGATGGGACCTGGAGCCTGGTGCAGGGACGAGGCTCAGGTGGGCTCCCTGGGAGCTCTGAGGCTGCTGCACACCGGTGCTCCAGGCTGCGGGTGCAGGCAGGGCATGCAGGGACCAGCTCCCCTCTGGAGCGCACGTTTCCACCCTGACCCAGGCACACTACAGCCGCACAGCTCCAAAAGCAGCGCCCTGACCTCCTGGGGAGAGGCAAAGAGCCCCTCACTTCTACACTCTTCATGGCTGTAACAATGGAGAAGCATCCGATCCTCCAGGAGATGATGGAGGGAGGATGCTGGTGTCATTAGCAAGTTAATTAGAAAAACTCAAATGGAGCTTTAAGCATCTTTATAATACATTTGGGCCTTTTTGGCAGGATTATTGCATCTTTTGGGTTTCCATTTCCCATTAAAGCATTCTCTGTAGTGCGTATATAAAAGCCATGTGATCCTGGCTCCTTGCTGCCTTTTTTTTTCCCCCTATTTTTTAAAGATGTCTTTTTTCTGGTAAGATTTATTAAATATCGTAATCAGTTAAATTCTGGCAGCTTAACCATTTTCTTTAATAGCCTTGTTAAATGTGGATTAGATTTAAAATCCCTGCCTCTGAACTCTGGAGCGCCACTATTTATATGCAATGTTAAAAACATTAAAAGCTTTACAAAGGGGTAATTACTGCTCTGCTGCAGGAGGACAGACAATGCCTTGCTAAGTTATTTCAAGGCAGGTTTTCCAGCCTCACCCTTCTTGGGCAATACTACACAAGCATAAGTTGTTCTTCCCTCAGGTCAGGGTCCGGGAAGCGTCACTCATAGATCCCATACCACTTAATGCACTGTCAGCTTTGGCTGTGCTTTGTGATACCAAGAGCCACCAAAGGCTCCTGCAGGACACTGAGCACCCCAGCAGTGGGACCCCATCACCACAACCACCAGCAGCATCCTACCTGGTAGGAGAGTCCCCGGCAGCACCAGCCTCCAAAGCAAGCAGGAGCTTGGAGCTCACTCCCCTCTTTATAAGCTGAGCTCTTCATCCACCCCTGCAGCCCATGAGCTGCTCTGATTAGTGCTGATGGGCAGCACCTGCAGTCCCTGCAGCCCCTGCGGCCCCTACACCTCCTGCAGCCTCTGCCCCCTGCAGCTCTGCCTCCCCTTCACTCCCCATTGCCTCCAAGGAGCCCAGCAGAAACCAGGGGCACTGGGCTGGATGCTTGGACCACTTTGCTAATGACACCTATGAGACTTTTGCTGTACCTAAAGGCGGCACACCCTGCTCATCCTCACAACCTGCCGTGCTTGCAGGGAGCACTGTGCACAGACCTGATTTACTGTCACCTGAACCCCAGGAAAACTTTGAGGTGCCCTTCAAAGCAGCTAAAGCAGAAGAGAAATCCACTTTCCCAGTTCCCCTTCTCTTCCTGCATGCAGCAGCTCCAGGCTGAGATGGGGGGGATACCCAGGAGCTTCCTATCCCAGCCTGGAGCTGCCCTTCTCCCCCCCACCATCCCCACACATCACCTTTCCCCATGGATCCCCTCCTTCATGCTGAAAATCCCCTCTGCTGCACCAGGCAGCTACCCTGCAAGCCCAGTGGGGTTTGCTGGACACAAGGCAGGCCTGAAGGGTCAAAGCACAGAGCCCAGCACAGATGTGCTCTCTGTGCCCGCTGGTACCGCTGATGTCTTGCACCACTGTGGACCAGCTTCTTCTGCTTCCCATGCTGCATGCACTGGCAGTGGCCCACGCTGATGCCTCCAGCCTGGTTAACTGGTACTGTGAGGAGCCAGAAGGCAACGCTGCCCTGCCTGCCCTGTGCCCACCCCATGGCTTCCTAGGAAGCCTACAGACCGGCTGCAGCAGACGGCAGCACCTCTTTCCCTGTCACTATGTGTTAGCAGCAGTGGTGTCAAGGCTCCACAGTTGGTCCTGTTAACAAACACGTTAATGGGCTGGAAAGGGCAGGGAGGGTGAGCAGTGATGTACAAATCATGTCTTTGACACCAATCCAGGTGAGCAGCAGAGCAGCACCTCAAGGGCACACGGGCACTGCAAGTGCAAAGCCACCGATGGAGGGGGGCCTGAGACACTCTGCAAGGGGATGAAGAAACCGCCCTGGGTCCTGGAGGGGGTTCAAGGGACCTCTGCACCCCACAGCATGAGCGCAGTGAGGTGAGCCCCACACCGGACTGCAAGGGGCAGAGGAGCCCACTGCTGTCACAGCCGCCCCTGGGCAGCACCAAAATGCCTCAGTTGGTGTTGTTGGAGGTATGAGTTTTGCTGAGTATTTCTGAGGAGCAGAAGGTACCTTTGGGAACCTTAACTGCGTTTTAATGAAGATTTTTGCCATTGAATGTAAGTCAATTTTCTTGGAGTGATTACCCAATCTCTGGAGGGTATTGTGGGAGTAGAGGAGAACTGGAGAGGGACAAGAATAATACCGAAGACTGGAAAGATTCTCAAATAAGGAGAGACGTTAAAACAAGAGAGAAACAGAGAGAATAAATAATAAATGGTCTTGAAGAGACAGACTGGAGCTCGTCTCATCCCACTCCCATAACAAAAGAAAACACGATGTTGAATTAAAAGGTGGAATAAAGAGGAAATACTCCTCTCACACAGGCTGTAATGAATCCCAGCACTGCACAGGCCCAGGCATGGACAGAAAGCCAGAGTCAGGGTTTAGGGCTAGGTCCCTGCAGCCGGACACCAGGGAGGGATGCTCCAGGACACCCCAACCTGCGGATGCTGAGCTCCCAGCCCTGGGGGCCAGTTTCCATCCTCTGGAGCTGCAGATGGCACCCACAGGGACGGTGACAGGTAAACCACAGGAATAAATCGGTTTACTATGCGCTAATGCAGAGAGAGGTCCATGAGTGCGTCTTCCCTCTCAGTCAGTCCTGCAAAGCTGGCTACTGGGGATGGGACTTCAGGGAATGAGAAACTCTTCAGTTCTGCACTAGAAACTGAAGACTTTGTCCATTTAAAATTCATAAACCAACATGTTTAAGGTTAAAAACCGAGGATCCCTGCTCATGTGTAGCACTGCAACAGCCACGTGCTCATTATGAATTATTTAGCTTGGTGCACCTTCACCCCGGCCCCGCTTGCTCAGTGCCCTCCTCTTGTTACGTGTTCCGGCAGAGGGGTCAGGAGGAAGAGGTCACTTAAAATGTAAATGAAAGTGGCCCCGGGAGATATGCTGGGGCACTTATTGATGCTGTTTATTACTGTAAAAATGTGACCACGGAGATGAGCTCCTATCACGGCAACTTGTCGTGCAAATGAACCTGTTTAGGAAAGCGTGCATTAAACACAGCTCACCCGAGTGGGGCCGGCTCTGTGTGTGCGGTGGCACTGAGCCCTGAGGCCCTGCGCTGCTGAGTGAGGAGCTGCGTCCAAAGCCATGGCAGTGGGCAGCACACACGGTGGTGCCAGCCCTGCACATCGCGCTGTGTCTGGGACAGCGTGGTCCCAGCAGGCACCGATGACAAGGACCCGCACAGGCGGGAGGAAGCCGCCAGGAGACGATCTCCAAAGGAGATGTTTTGTGGCAAAGAAGCAAATTTGGTGACACCGAAACCTCTCTGAGTTTGGGTTTGGCAATTCAGCCGCCTTTAAAAGGGACGCTATTTTAAGCAGAAGTTGTGGGGCTTTTCCATCTGACGCCATTGAACGTTCTCAAGAAGCACGCATTCAGTCTGGAAACCAGGCTCTTCGTTCTGGACCGAATTAAGTACTGCAGCCACACAGAAAGGCTGGCCTTTGTTGCGTGCTTTGCAGAGCTTGAAGTCTTTGGAAGCTGTTTAATGTCACGCCAGAGCTCTGGACAGCAAACAGAAAAACCAGGTTCCTGCAGCTCTCCCCTGCGAGCTCTCCCAGCAGCTTCTCCTCCCCTTTGTGAACAGCAGCCGTCATTCCCGGCCCATGGATCTCAGCCAGCTCAGCTCCGCACACACAGGCAGGGCCAGGCTCCCAGGGGACCATCACCGTGTCCTCGGGCCGGGCAGGGATCCCCCCGCCTCAGCCTGACACAGACCACATGGGATCGACGTGCATGGAAACCCAAACTGCTGCACCGGAGCTGCTCGTGAGCAGGCGAGAGCCCAGGGCAGCGCACAGGGACGGAGCGGAGAGTGGGACACAGGTCCCCACCACCCAGCACGCCCTGTACCAGTGCATCCCTGTTCCCTGTGACCAGCCTCACTTCTCACCACGGGATGGGGATGCGGGCAGGGACAGGGACAGGGCGGTCCTGCACTCTCAGCAGCCAGCATTATCCCTGGGCTCTGGAGCAGCTTTTCCCATGCACCGTTATTAGCCCTGTGTGGAAGGTGATAATAATAAGCCATTAATGGGAATCTGTTTGAGTGCCACTGTGTGGCAAGATCGTAAATTAATGGCCGTTTCATTTATTGTCATTTTACCTATAACAAGATGCTGATTTTCCCCCTGGGATAATGAAATTGGTCTGCAAGAACCATAAATCCTCACCATGGTGCGAGGCTGGTGCAAGGTGCTGGATTAACGGGCTAATGACAGAGATGTGAAAGCTCATGAATCGTGCTGCTGCGGGGGGTCATTGCCCAGGCGCTGCTAAGGCTAACGGCGAGCTATGTCAGATGTCAGACCTGAGGATCCAAACCTCCCCCCTCATGCCCCGGGCACTTCATTTTCTGCTCACAGAAACCGCTTTTTAAAGGCAAACCTGTCAGACCCGAGCAGCCCGGGATCTCCACTGACCCTCACTCCCACCAGGGCTGTCCCAGGCAGATGCCTGGCCTGCCTGTGTGTGCGCAGTTCAGGGTCAGCCAGGAGGGAGAATTGATGACTTCTGCTCCCTTCACCTGCAGCATAAAACAAAAACGCTCTGGAAATCGGGTCTATTGAGCTGAAATGCTCCCTTTGTCACATGTTCCCTGCCATTCCCAGCACCATCAGCCAAGGGCCTTCCGTCTGCGGACAAACATGGCTTCAACAGCTGCCTGGAAATTAAAGTTAGGAAGTAAAAGCTTCCCATAATTAGGTCTTTCAGTGGAAAAAAGAGAGCTCTTGGGTGATGACGACTATCTCCATCCAAGAAGGCTGCGAAGGAGCATACCCCTTGTCATGCTCATCCCTGCGGTGGTGCAGGGCCAGCAGGACAGTGATCCAGGCATGAGAAGGGCTGCAGGAGGTCACTGATGGAGCACCCTCAGCACCACAGTCACACCAGTGTGACACCACCTTCCTGCACCCTCGAGGGCTCCAGCCACCCACCAGGGTCCACGAGAGCACTTGCTCCTTCCCCGTTTGTCTCCTTGGGTCCCAACAACACAACCAGGCTTCAGCTTCACCCAGTGCAAGGCAGGAAATGGCACCAGCGCACAACACTGTTCCTGTCACCTTGCCCTGGGACAGCCAAGGGGCCCTGCAGCAGAGGAGGGCGATGGGGAGGAGGCCCCGAGCCCCCCGAGCCCTCTGTGATCCTGCCTGTCCTGCAGCCCAGCCTCAGGGAGGGCTCACAGCTCAGGGGCTTTCCTTGCATAATTCATCAGAGATCACTTTAAATATTGCTATTTTCCTCACTCAGGGATGAGAAATATTAACTGGCCAAACTTTGCTGTGCCTGTCACCATCCTTTTAGCAGCGGGATTGCCAGGGGGGATTTATAGTCCTCCCCGCACATGGGTTATTTGAGTTTTGCTTTGCTGCAGGGCCAGGGCAACAATAAATTTCCCTTTCCTCTGGAACATGCTCTCACCTTTCATTTTCTAATAAAGTGGTAAACCTTGGAGCAACCCATGCTGGCCTCAGTGCTCGCAGGGACAGGAGTATCTGCTGAGCCAAGGAGCTGCTTGCAGGGTGCTGGAGGGCACTGCTGTGGGCTCTTTCCCACATTGGGGCTCTTCTTGCAGTGAATCCTGGCTTCCCTTCCTGTGCAGAGCCCCCACCCCAGGCAGAGGCCTCATCCTGCCTGACCCCAGCAACACTGCACCCAGTGGGCTCTCAGGGATGCTGGGGTGGGGTTTAGGGCCAGGGGCCAGGCCCCCCAGCTCTGCTTTGGTCAGCGAGGGACAGTAAAAACAGTCCAAGTGGAACCGAGGATGCTGTCAAGCGGGAGGCATTCCATGATGCTGGTCAGGAACAGGCCACGTGTGAGCTGGAGGAGCCCCTGAGGGCACTGGGGGAAATGCAGGAGAAACCCAGAGGTGCCCAATGGGATCTGCCCAGGACAGAATGACAAGCGGGAAGCAGCCCAGGAGCCCCTGCACCCCATGGATGGGGCATCCCCAGTGCGTCCTCATGCTCCAGTCCATGCTCCTGCAGCGCGCAGCAGAGGCTCAGGGACCGCAGGACCCAGCCAGCAGCACAGCGTCCAGCATCAGCATGGGGTCACCGTGTTAGAAGGGTCCTAGCCGGGGTCCGCCACCCCCTGTGCCACCCACAGACCCTCCCCACACCGTGCAGTGCCTTAGGAGAGGCTGATGGGCCTGAAGGACGGATGTGTGGATGGATGGTGCTGGTCTCGTTACAGCACCGGGGGCGGCCGCAGCATCAGGCTTTTACCGGCTGAGCTGCTGGGTGAATTATGGCAAGGTTCTGCATTGTGGTAATATGATTTTTTCAATATATTCTGTTTGGATTGGCAGGTTGGTCTCACTCTTTCTCAACTGACTGATAAAGCACTAGACAGGGGATTAGTCCTCTTGGAAGCTAAAGAAAGAGGTAATTTGGGTTGTTTATAGCCTGCAGGGGTAGAATCAAAATGTACAATACTGAGAGAGTCAAACTTTTACAGCGTACGGCACAGCTATAACTCAGAGCAAGTATCAAACATTACAGTCCTGTGAAATGCATCCCCATGACAAAAGGCAGGAGAGGCAGAAAGAATGAGAGGAATTAATCTGTCCTTGGGACAAATATTATAATGAAGACAAGAAACACCAAGAAAATTAACCTCTGCCTGGGCTGGTTTTAGCATCTCCTGGTTAGCCCCGAAGTCTCATCCCTGCGCGTTGGGTGATGACAGAAATGAGGCATATCCTGAGAGGATCCTGGGTTGGCATAGGGGCCTGTCAGACCCACTCTGACCTTGGCTTTTCTGCATTAAAAGAGTAACAGCTTTCCATCAACGGGGCTTTGCTGGATTTTCGTAGCTATTAAATCTAATTGCTCAGATAGAGTTATAAAATTACAATTTTAACCATGCAATTTAGATGGAGTAACCGGTCGTCTGTTTCTGTGATTATCCTTGATTATTAAATGAACAGCTGCCTCCAAATATGTTTGCAACAAACTAATTCAATGAGTGCATGTGCCTGAATATTCATGCCCCCGACCCGCACACGGGCTTCCACGAGTTTCTCGCTGCGGCTGTAAAAGTTAATGTATTCAAATGAGCACACTTCCCTCAGCTCCTGCGGGCGCTGCAGGATCTGACACCCATCCGCAGCACCCAAGATGTCTCATCCGCAGCACCCAAAGTGTCCCATCCGCAGCACCCAAGGTGTCCCATCCGCAGCACCCAAGATGTCTCATCCGCAGCACCCAAGGTGTCCCATCCGCAGCACCCAAAGTGTCCCATCCGCAGCACCCAAGATGTCCCATCCGCAGCACCCAAGGTGTCCCATCCGCAGCACCCAAGATGTCCCATCCGCAGCACCCAAGGTGTCCCATCCGCAGCACCCAAGGTGTTCTATCCGCAGCACCCAAAGTGTCCCATCCGCAGCACCCAAGATGTCCCATCCGCAGCACCCAAGATGTCCCATCCACAGCACCCAAAGTGTCCCATCCGCAGCACCCAAGGTGTCCCATCCGCAGCACCCAAGGTGTCCCAGCCCCTGCTCCGCCGGCCAGGCGCTTCCAGTGCCGGGTTCCCTGCTCCACAGTCCTCCTCACGGAGCACCAACACCGTGTGACTCCGCACAGTCTGGTTTAGCTTTGCCACTACATTCTGCCGAGGAGCCGGGGAATAACCTGCCCTCCCTGCGCCTGACACATGGGTAATGCTGCCGGCCAGGACAGCAGCGGGCAGCCCTCCCGGCCTGCCCGGCCGTGCCGCTGGGGCTCCGCAGCCATCATCTCATCAGGAATTCCATTTTCCTCCTCCCCGCTGCCAGCCGGGACGTCCATCCATCCCAGCACGGACTGGGGCAAAGCTGCGCCAGGGTCTGCCTGCATGGAACAGAACCTGCTCTCGCATCCTTAATGAACACTAAGGGTGTGCATTGCCCTTCCATTCCTGCAAGCTGCAGAGGAAGCTGCACTTTTACTGACAAATAGAACATTCTAATGGCATTCATGGCGTGATACAGATTGTTTAGAGAAAAGCATCACCACGTAACACAAGTGCCCAAGCGTGGTTATTCCACCCGGTGCTGCTCATATCACGATGCACCAGAGTTTGCTCAGGGGTCTCTCAGCCCCCACAGCACTGTGCGGTCTCTGGAGCCTGACCGAAACCTCCTGCACTTGGGAATGTGCTGGGATTTACATACTTACTGGAGAGAAACAGCTGCCGTGCAGGAAAGAGGCTCCCAGGATGCATTTCCAAGGCTCCTATTAGGCAAATGCCGGGTTCTCCAGGAGATCCCTCCTGAACGCAGCAGCCACTCAGCCGGAACAGCCCAGCACCAGCCCGGAAAGCGGAGCCCAGCGTGGGGCAGTGACTTGTGCGGCCTCTGACTGCGATGTCCTCCTCACGTCCCCACGGACACGTCCCTTGGAAAAGTGATCACCATTCCAAAGAAGGTCTTTTAAAAGCTTTTATTAAAGATCCAAGATAAAAAAAAAAGGGAGAGAAAAATCTATTAAAGCATTTGAAATGGAAAGCAGACCTTTCGTTTTAACAGCATCCCTGGTTCCTTTTGTCTCTTTCTGCATAGAGGGTTCACAAGAATACACACAGCTTGACAGATTTTCAGATGGTGTTAAAGAAGGTAACATCCGATTGAGGGGGAGAAGAAGCAGTTTGACTGAGGCAGGTGAGAGCCGGACTCTGATCCGCTGCTTTGTGGAGCCGGGGGCACGCGGGGGGAACGGGAGGACGAGGAGGGCAGCAGTGCCAGAGCTGCCACCTCTGCTCGAGGGCAGGCACACGTGGCACTGCCAGCCCCCGAGCACAGCCCTCAGTGAGTGCTGCTGGAGCTGCTGCCGGCCGTGCTCCCTGTGCCGCAGGGAGGTGGGAGACCGGAGCAGGGCACGAAGGCAGGACAGTGCCAAAGGCAGTGAGAGCTGTGAGCATCGGCCCTTTCCCCCCTCACCTCTCCCAGGGCCCACCCTCCATCAGTGTCCTGGCGCTGCAGCAGAGGGGTGTCTGGGTCGGACTGGGGGTCCCCCACCACTGCAGTGTCCCATGGCTGAGGCAGCATGCTCTCTCCAGTGATTCCAAGGGGAGGGTCTGCTTCCAGCTTCCCCCCTGCAGTCTGCAGGGAAGGAAGGGGGTCTCTGGGCATCTGGCTGGAGTCCCCTTAACAAAGCCCTTCTCCTCCTCTGGACAGGTGCTCCTTGGTTTGGTCTCCACTGACTCCGCAGCCCTCAAACACCAGCTTCCCAGCACCGTATTTCCAGCAGAACAGCCCCGCAGGCAGGCTCTGGATTCGGTCACGCTGCAGGCTGGGCTGCAGCTCCCCAGGAGATGGGTGACTGCTGCAGGGAGGGCTGAGCCCATCTCTGCTCCCAGTGGTGCTGGGGATCCACAGCTGGAGCTGATGCACTGCCCATGCCGCATCCCACCATCACCCAGCACATGACGGAGGCCACGGGCAGGCAGTGGGTGCCCAAGGGGCCCTGTGAGCTGGAGCATCCCACCCCTGTGACCCTCCTGCCTGCAGCAGGAGCTGCCACCTCTGCGGGGTGACCCCGGCCAGGCAGGAGCTGATCCCTGCCCTGGGAGCCGGGCCGTGATGGGGATGCTGCTCTCACGGAGCCGGGATGACAGGAGCAGGCACCAAGGAATGCTGCTGCTGCTGTAACAAGAAGCGATAAATTAAAAAGCTAGTTAAAAATTCATGCAAGAGAGCAGAGTTTCCCAAGCATATCAGAGTTAATATTTATAAAGGGGATTGTTGCTCAGTCTCAATTATCCTAAAAGCTTGGTACAATTGATGCATTGGAGAAACCACGAACACAGGCATGTCAAGGGAAAACCATTCCCTGTGACCGCTAACAAAATGCAATCAGATCTGCAACATGTGGAGCCAATTGATTTTCAACAAGTTATACCATGTAAACAAATGATTGATTCTGGGGCTCCTTTTATTTCTGAGCAAGCAACCAGAAAGCTCTCCAGCTACTGGGAGCAGGTAAGGCTGGTGGTAAACAAGGGCTGCAGAGGGGCAGCATGCAGTCCTTTCATCAACCTGTGAACAGCAGGAGCTTTGATTCCTTTTCTCCCCAGCCCCTTAAGCAGCCACTAAATAATCAACAACTCCTCAAGTAAGCAACCCCCGATCACGTGAAGCCTTTGTTGCCAGTGGTCACATCGGACCAGCTCCTGCCTTCAATGAGAATCAGGAGGTTTTTATTGCTTTTGCATTTTGCCTCCTCAGATGTTTTCAGCCTTCCTCTGATTTACCCAAGACAGATGAGACAGGAATATCTCCAAGAGCTTTATCACTTCTCCCTGTCAGTGGCGGCTGTTAAGTCAACAGTGCAGTGGTGTGTGTCTGCACTGCCGGTACAGAGGTTGCTCAAACTGCTCTCTGCTCCCCGTGAAACCAATAAGCCACACTCCACTGCACTGCCTGTGCCCACGGTAATGGCAAATTACACCTCAGCCCATCCCCGGCGCACCGCAGGGTCAGGGTGCAGAGGTGGGTGCCCTGGGAGCTGCATCTCCCCCTGCCCCATGCTCAGACCCTCCTTGGCTTTGCTTGGGCACCTCAAGCCTACACTGGTTCCATGGCCTGTGAGCAAGGACTGGCCCATCCTCCCCAGCCTGTGAGCACAGCCTGCCCGTGTTGCACCCTGTGTTTTACTTGTCCATCTCTCTACTTGCCTTTTTCCCCTTACTTATGCCCTTGGTCACATCCTTCTCAGCACTGGGGTGGTTCTGGCAACACAGGGCATCAGCACTGGGCAGAGCAGGCTCCCGGTGCAGCTTGGTGACAGGCAGTGTGCTCCCGGTGCAGCTCTCGCCCTCGCTCTTGCTCTTCAGAGCCTCGCTGGAGTGCTGCTGAGATTGCTGATTGCATATCTGAGGAGAGGAGAGCCACATTTCCCTGAACTGTGATAATTAGTTCAACAGCAGCAATGAGAACACATTTCCAGAGCTCCACCGCTGCTCAGCCCTGCCTTGCT
Organism: Forpus xanthops; assembly: GCA_032466535.1. Classification (NCBI taxonomy): domain Eukaryota; kingdom Metazoa; phylum Chordata; class Aves; order Psittaciformes; family Psittacidae; genus Forpus; species Forpus xanthops. The sequence continues at coordinate 62,770 of JASSUY010041940.1, forward strand.
CACAGGATGATGTGCAGTTGGGTGCTCCTGCAGCGCAGGGTGCTGAGGGCCCCAGGGGAGGCTGACTGGGGACTGGGGCACTCTGCTCTTCCAAGGATACCAGCTTGTGCAGGGACTGAGTGGTGCAGAGCTGCGGTCAGGGCAAGGGGTCCCCAGGCAGCCCCTATCCCCCGAGCAGGGCTGCGCCCCAGGACGCTGCAGGGGCCCAGTGCCTGCAGCAGGGACCCACATCCTTCCCAGAGCAGCAGCCCCCTCTGCCCGGGCCCCTCGTGCCAGGGCCCTCACAGTGGGACCCCCAGGGGTGGCAGGGCTGGGGTTCCCCGGCTGCCACCCCGCAGTGTCCACGCAGGGGTGCGCTGCCCGTGGCGTGCAGCTCTGCTGCCAGCCCACACCTGCTCCTGTGCCAGCGTCTGGCTCGATGCCCCGCACGTGGGCACAAATCCATCCTGAAACACAAACAACGGAGGAGGCAGCGAAGCCGCCGCCTGCGTGGGCACCGAGATTCCGGCACAGCAGAGACTTCCCAGGGCCAGGAGTGTTTCTGTTTAAAACTAAAATGGTCTTTTTAAAGCAGATTGAAACCCATTCGAAAGCATCCGTGAACATCTGTGATCTCACAGCGAAGGCTTTCCTGCCTCTTTCAGAAACTGCCCCGTTCCCGGTATAATATCACCATAATTCTGTCTCCTTATTTCAAGCTCGCAAGATATTTATATTTCAAATAATTCTATAGAGCTGGGCTGTGAGTTGGAAGCTGTGTTTTCTGCTTACGTCTGAATTGTATGTGTGTGTCCAGTGCTAAGCCTTATTGCCACGTAATTTGTACAGCGTAATTAACCATGTAGAAACCATAATACATTGTGTTTGGAAGAGCTACATCCAGTTAATCTAATTGGCTAATAACATCTTTTCATTTCGCAGCACGTACTGTATTTCCAGTGATTGAATTAATGTCATGTTAACGGCTGCTTTTTGCAACAACATTTGGCATAAATTGCATTAAAAATTGATGTTCGTACAAATGTATTTTGAACACAGCTCAGCGGGGGGCCTGGGAAAACACTCCTGCTGTTTACTCAATCAGCTCAGCGCGGGGCGCAGAGGAGCAGCGCCCAAGAGCCCTCCGCGGTGCCCGGGGAGCCCCGGCCGGGCCCCGCTGCGCCGGCAGCGCC
>JASSUY010041944.1:0-31205 GCA_032466535.1 Forpus xanthops
GGAAGTTGTGAATGCTCCATTGCTGACAGTGTTCAAGGCCAGGTTGGACAGAGCCTTGGGTGACATGGTTTAGTGGGAGGTGTCCCTGGGCATGGCGGGGGGGGGTGTGTGGAACTAGATGATCTTAAGGTCCTTTCCATTCCTAACTATTCTATGATTCCAGTCCCCTGAGCTCACGGATGCTGTCAACGCTCTGGGTTTTCAAAAAGAAGCAACAGCTCACCATTCTGGGGATAAATTCCTGGAGAAGTCAGGCAGCACTTAATTTTTGGTCCGAAGAAAGGGAAGGGACACAATAGAAATCTAGATCTTAGGAAAACCTGTTCAAAGAACTTGTGAAAAGGCCTTGTCCCTCAAAATTTAGCACAAACACCCCCACAAATTTTGAAACCACTGAACTCTATAGAGACATTCCCTGAGCAATGTCATTGGCAAAAGTTGGAGCCAAACTGATGAGTTCAAGTCTGAAATCCTCCCCAAAGGGCTGCCCACATTAAATCCATCTGATTCTCAGGCTTCAGCTTCTTGGCAGTTGGAAGCCACAGTAGTTTGGCCCAGCACTGCCCTTAGTATGTCTCCTCCTGTACTGCTGTGTGTGCAAGGTGTGAGGACACCTTCCTGTCATGGCTGGGGACAGGGACGTAGCAGTGACGTAGCACTGCTGGATGAGGCTGCCTTTTGGGGGTACAACCTGGTTTCTACAAGCTGTACCAGACACCGTCTCATGTTTCCACAGCAAGCAGTTGCTTTCAAATCACCCCTGTAGCAGTGCTGCTTGGGTGCTGAGGAGCCCTGAGCACCCAATACCTGGGTACTGAAGGTAGGCGCCTCTCAGCATTGCCCCCTAGGGGAGCAAGAAGGAGGGTTCAGGAGAGCAGGTGAGCCAAATTGCTTCATTTTCCCCAAAATTTGCACGCTAGTGATGGTTTCAGGTTGGCTCAGAGTGACTCACCAAGATCCCACAGGAGATCTGTGGCAAAGTTCGGTTTCTACCACCATTTCCTCTTTAAATGAGAACCCTAAATGGCCACTTATTTCTCCTGAGCAATGCACAGATTTTGGCACAGGCCAACAGTAGATTTTCAGACAATTCCAGAGAAGAATAAGTGTTAACATAGGACAGTCACCTCCAAAAGTGAGCACTACAGAGCTAAGAGCAAGGAAAATAATTTAAAATCAATTTCTTTGTGAGTCATAAGCTGGATTCAGTCTCTGACAATGGGACCAGGATGCAGATCATATAAAGGAGACCACTGGTCCTCACATGAAGCATGGATTGTATGATGCCCTAAATGCTGGAGCTGAAAATGTTGCAGACCTCTAGTCGGGGGTTGACTTTCCATCTTGGCAGGATTTCACCATCCCAAATGTCAGCTGGACAACTTAATAAATCACTGATAGCAGCAACCCCCAGTCACAAAATGGCTTACAAAAGAGCCCAGTACAAGTGCCTTAGAAAGCAGCATCTATCTGGTTGCCTGGTGAAGAGACTATGCATTTGGTGGAAAATATGATGTACTGTGACTGTAAATACTATGTGAATTATTAATTTGCTGTTTGCTAACTTCAATATTTTTCTATTCCATTATTCTCTATAGACAGAGCAAAGGATTACTCTGGTTTTTAAATAATACACCAAATATTTTTTGTACATATTTACAGGTAGAAATTTTGTACATCTTTTTCCTTGAATAGATTTTGAATTATTTGTTGCATGTTTTATTAAAGCATCTGTTCAATAATTAAGGAGGGTATATAATTATATGTAAGGCTATCAAATAATTCCTATTGCAGTATTTATTAACACCATATTGAAACTACATGAGTTGTTTTTCAGGATTACTTCATAGCACTTTATAAGCAGGGAGAGCCACTATCTCAAATTTACTGATGGGGAAACTGAGGCATAGTAAGGGCAAATGTCCCAAGGGACTAAATGTGGACTTAAGTGTCAAACTCGAACTTTCTGTGAACAAAGCAATCATCTCCCTGGCAAAAGAAGTGTGGATAACTAAAATCTTTATTGCTCTTGCTGGCTTTTGATAGGCAGTTATTGACCTCAGCATTTGAAGAGACAGGTCCCAGATCCTCTGTGCAGATGATATTTAACACAAATGGCCTTAAAAGTTATCCAGGAAAGCTTGCTGACTCAAGAAAAGAAAAGGAGTGTTCATGTTTAGGCTGAACGCAATTGCACATGCTGTGATGTAATTTATTGTTCATAATACACAACTCATTTAAGGCCCTGCAAGCTGCAAAACATTTAAATCAGCAAGAGGGTGACTTCGAATGCTGTTACTGAAACAAGACGGAAATGTATTCAGCTGAAGGGACAGAGAGTTCTGAGTTGTTCTGTTCCTTGCCAGTCATCAGAAAACTAAATACAGTGCATTTCTGCTTAAATGCAGGAATCTCAGCACAGCACTTCACGTATCTATTAATTATTTGCAGCAGTGACCCCCAGGCATGGAGGAGGGCTGGACAGGGATACAAAGAAATGTAAACCTGTAACAACAGAACTCATCCAAGGCAACATTTGCTTCTAACTCTTGCTTTTCATTAAACACCGCCCCAGCTCCTCATCTGAGAGTTACAAATCAGGTTTCCATCAGCACCCTGTAAACATGACATAAGAGGTCCGTCATGAAATGGTGCGGAAGCAACAATCACACAGACCTAGGAGTCTCTGCTGAGGGCAGAGATTTTACAGACCAGCCTGGCAGGAGGGTGGGCACATCACAAGCTTGAGGAGGTTTGCTTTCTGACTTTCCTTGACAATAGGGGATTAACCACCCATGCTGAGTTGCTCACTTGTTTGGATTTTTTTCCTGTGAGGCTTTCGTGCTGCATGAGCTTTGTTCTGTCCTTACTGTGAATTTCAGAGTCAACACATAAAGAAATCTCTCCTAAATTGGATTTGAATAAATCTAGTCCACCCTCTGCCCTTGGCATCCCCCAAATATTGCAGTCTCGTTGCGCAGATCTTTACACAAAGAACCTGGTAACTGCTGATTAGTGTCAGGAGAAGGACACATGTTTTGCTCCTATCTACAGTGGGTGTTTCCCACAGATATTAAAGGAAACAGATTTTGTGCCACCTCTCCTGCCAGTGGGACCTGTTTCCCCTCAGTGACAATCTCAGCTTTCTTTGTGGTGGCAGTTTTTAGCATTATTGCATCCAGACTTTCCCACGGATGATCTGCTTCCTACAGCACTGCTGGGTTCATTACATTTCTAGGGATGAATTTCCTGGGAGTTTGTGACCCCACTGACTAAGAGGACTCCTAATTTGGGGACTATTTGATTCAGAGGTCACAGCCCTGGTGTACTAGGCAATGTAGAGACCAGCTTAACTATTTTCAACTGGAGACCTGATGACGACAAGGCTGATCTTTATGGGGAAATTAATCCTGGCTACTTTCCTGGAAAAGTGAGATGTTTCTGGATTATACCTTTGTGGTAGTGAGGGAACAATTTATGGGAAGCTCCATGGCTCTCTGGCAGACAAAGAAAAGTGGCAGATCCCACTGGAAAGTGCTCGCTCCCATAACACTGACATTGTAGCTGGTCTAAATCACTGTGACGCAGTATAGATCACAGGGGGTTGGGTCAGTCAGCCCAGTTGAATCTGAACCTGCTGCTACACGAGAGCACCACAAAAGCAGCTCCAGGACTGCAAACTAACAGGTAAAATTTATCTTCTGTTGTTAATGGTGTGAGATGAAGCTTGTAGAAACAGTACTCACCACTTCTCTCAAGCTTCTTAGTTTATTTACCAGGTGGTGTTTCTCACATCAGCCAGGCTAGGAACAACACACCATTGCTCAGGATGCACCATTTACCCAGGTAATGCATAAAGCTTGGGTCTTCTCCTACCTGCTGGGAAGCAGCTAAGCCCATGGCCATTGGGAGTATAGGAGAACCAGGTTTGGATGTCAGCCATATGCAGGGGCCCAAGAGGAGGTAATGTTGCAGTCAATTTCAGAGACATCCCCAACACAGAAACCCTCCAAAAATACAGCTCTGTTTGGCACTGATCCCCCTGGGAGATCCCCATATTTACATGCTACAGATGTGTCCTGGGTTCAGCAGTAGCTGTCATTTTTCTCCTTCTTAGTAGCTGCTGCAGTGCTGTGTTTTTGGCTATCAGCCTAGGAACAGTGCTGATAATACCGATGGTTTTAGTTGCTGCTCAGTAATGTTTACTCCAACCAAGGACTTTCTGAGTCTCATGCTCTGCCAGGGAGGAGGGGAAGCCAGGAGGAATCAGACAGGACACCTGATCCAGACTGACCAAAGAGGTATTCCATACCGCAGCACATCATGTCCAGTACATAAACCGGGGGCAGTTACCCGGAAGGGTTAGATCACTGCTCAGTCAGGCTGGGTATTGGTCAGTGGGTGGTGAGCAGTTGTATTCTTTTCCCTTGTTATTTCCCTGATCATTATTATTATTGTTGGTAGCAGCAGTGATTTGCATTATACCTTAGTTACTGAACTGTTCTTATCTCAGTCCCTGAGAGTTACATTTTTTCAATTCTCCTCCCCACCCCCCTGGGAGCAGTGAGAAGGAAGGGAGGAATGTGAGAGAGAAGCTGCGTGGCTGACTGAGCTTAAACCATAACAAGATGAAATGAAGTGGCAAAGTCAAATTACTAACACCTCTTGGCTAAGGATTGTGATCTTACTAATGAACAACCCTGAGCATGCCCCAAAGACCTCCCTTTTAAGACATGGACTATGGAGCCACCATGTCTTGCAGACAGGGCAGTGACAGAGGCAGCAGATGTCTGGGCACTAGAACACTTATGATTCACCATACTGATGCTCACTCCTATGTAGAGCTCATTCATTCAATCTTATTCCACAGATACACAAACCTAAGGTCATTGCTGTAGGGAAAGCGGCAGATCTCTATGAGTCATAGTAATTTCTCATTCCTCTGAACTCCTCCTTTCCTCTCCTCAGCAAGAAGCTCAACAAAGCCATATGAGTATAATACCGATCTGGTTACCAGGACATAACTTGGAGCTCTGCAGTGATGATGATGTCTGGTTTGGATGTGGTTTCCATTCCCCACCTAGGCCCATTCAGGTTTCCCTTACAAGCCATACACCAACTCCTCCCCGCAAGTGATGCCATTTCCAAGTACTGCAGCTTGTTTCTTCCCCATCCCAAAAAGATGCTCTGGTATGCTGGATAAGGCTCTCCAACTCACAAAGCTGTGCCTTCCCTGTCAGTTGGGAGAACTTTTACAATTCCCATGATTGTAAGTTGTGTATACAGTCCTGTAAAACATGGTATTTTAATCCTATTAATTGGTGTGTTTCAAATTCTTGCCAATGATTTACCCTCCCCCACTCCTAAACACCCAAAACACAAAGAAAGGAATTATTCAGTCAGATCTATAGCACAACACCACAGCCACAAGAGAACCCAGGCTGCTGCACCTGGGCTTGGGGCTCCTGAAGAGCTGTCCTGAGGCATGGTTCACACACAGGGTTGTAGAGTCCTTCTCCTAGCTACCAGTAAGGTCTGCTCTTCCCATGGAATTACTACCATCAATTCCCTGGCAAAACCCAGGCTCATGAATACCAGCTGCTTCTCCTGCTCCCCAGCCCTCTCAACCTCATCCTTCCCCAGAGGGTATTTGAGCTTAATTAGTTCAACTCCTGGTCTTAGACCCCTTTCTGGTCCCCAGTGCTCAGCACTGTAATCATAGTTGTCCCTCACTCCAGACCCCACAGGCTGCCAGGAAGAAATGTGCTAGCTTCCCAGGAAAATGGAGGTTTACCATCCCCCAAAATTACCTAAAACTTCTCTGTGTGCACTTTGCAGGCATAAATAGTTGTCCCTATCTCCTGCCACAATTTCAACTTTCTTCCGAGGATGAAGTCCCTGTCCTTCAGCTCACCCATTTCCCAAGCACTTCCAGTGGCTGGACCCATTTGAACAGTTATGTCTTTGGCAACAGTGACCTTCTTTCCTGTCACCATAAGTTCCATAAGCAGCAGGAACCCGAGTCTTGTCCCTGAAAACCACTTTGGAGCCCTTTAAGTGGAAAATAATGTAGCAGATGCAAAAGATCTATCTGTAACAAAGACTACATATAGAGTGGATTTTAAACACTTATAATTTTTCTGTCTAGAAATGAGGACCCCAAGGGGATTTGCAAAAGATGATGAGGCTCCAATCATGTCATGATGTGGGAAGACGAAGAAACTATGTCCAATCAGAAATGGAAGTAAAGGGAGATGGTGAGAAGCCAGGAAGGGGACAGCATCCTGCTCGTCTTTGTCTTCTCCTGTACATGGGACATCTCACTGGGTTCAAAGGGGAGTAAAGGGAACACCAGGATGACAGCCTGCGTTAAGTGGATTGTTCTAACCTGAACAGGCAAGAGCAGAGTGGAGCACACAAAAGCACAACATGGAGATCTTCCCCAGAGCCCAGCACTAGCACAAGAGCCCCAAGATCTGCATCTGACTCTTTTCTAATCCCTCACCAAGTGGACTTTCATCATACTCGTAATTAGGGATAATAATTTAAAGAGATAGTTGAATACCAAAATCTGCTAATCCTTTGGTAGAGCCTACTTCTTTTAATCTCTCTCTGGTTCACTATGACATAGAAATGTAGCCAGGCACCCACTGCCTTCATTAGAGGGAAACTTTCTCCCCCTCCTCTTGGCCTCAGAAACATGCCTGGGATGAATGGAGGGCACAGAGGCAGCCCTCTGACCACTTGAGGCATGGGGGAGCTTTGAAAACCATCAGCCTGGGCTTGTTTCAAGACTGATGTCACAGCAGAGGCCAGTTGTCATGGTAACAGGTTATCAGCTATCAAAAAAACATCCACAAAAAAAAATATCAGAAGGAGAGATGGCAACTGGGGCAGGGAGAGGGTGGACACAAAGCAGGGAAGGAGATGCCAAAGGGTGGCTTTGCCCCTGGATGAGGGGAAAGATGGGGGACAGCTGTCCTCCATACACAAGAGGCTGCAAAAAATCCGACACTTTCCATTGGTTACTGTGGCAGCAGATCAAGACGGCTTTTGAGCACGAGAGGAGATGCAGCCATACAGGCTCCTGATTTCCCCTGCCACGGAGGTCAGGGAGAGGAGGCTCTCATTGTACCTTTTGTCTGGCAAAGCTGGAGAACTTTACAGGGGAGAAAAAACAGTTAATGCCAAATAAGGAGGACATATAAGGCAATAAAGAGCCTCAACCCACCTGTCCAAATAGTGCTGAGCCCTCAATTTGGAGGGGGATCACAGCCTACAGTCAGGTGGTTGGGAGCCAGTGCTATGAGGAAGATGAAGGCCCTGCATAGGGGCAACTCTGACTTCTCCAAACCTCCTGCTCCATCTGACCATATGAACATCCTCCCATTTGCTATCCTTCCTGCTGGCAGAATGGGCCACCCCACACCTCCTGTGACAAAGCTCAGTTTGCCATCAACATGGTGCTTTTTGCACTTCACCTCCAGTCCTTTTGTTAGTGCCCTGGCCATCATGCTCCCACTCAGGCAGCCACACTGTCAGCACCAGCAATACCAGTGCCAGCATCCGCCAGGCGAGAGCTGATGCACTTGCTGGTCTAGGAGCAGTCACAAGTGGGAAGCCATTGTTAATTAATCAGATATGCTGCGTAATAGCATTAATCACAGTCAATGTATTAGATAGGGATGATGAAGATGCTGTGCAATCTCCGTCAGACAGCAAATACACCCACAAGTCCCAGCACAGCCACACACAGTCCTTGGAACGCCCATGCTATTCGCCTAATCCTCCTGGGTTGATGGCAGCATTGAGCTCTCTTTTTGCCTCTGATTCTGGCATTCTGCTGCTCTCCTCTCCCTTGCCTACTTCTGGGCTCACCCTCCCAGTTTGCCTCACTCCCCCTTCCTTGCACTGCGCCTGTATTCCTTGTTTATTTTCAGTGATGTAACTCAGAGAGCTGCTCAGAGAAGCACCCGTCTCATCCACACACGCCCCCATATTCAGGGCTGGCTAAGGCTTCGGGAAAGGCTGGTATTGAGACCTTGATGTGCTGTTGTGTAGGTGGGCACTGAGGGCTCTGCTGCTCCTCTTGGAGGCCCTCTGCTCCACCAGAAAAGCATGTTAGCCTTAGCCAGAGCCAAGTAACGGTAGAGACTGCCTAAAAATGCAACATGCTCACACCACTCATCTCAATTGATCTTCCCATGTTTTCCCAGGGATCAGACTCCATCTTTGCTTCTCCTGGTGTCCCTCATCCCAGGAGCAAGTATTTTGTGCTGGAAAGGCATCTGCATTTGGGTAAAGGGTTCTTCCAGTAAAAACACGCCTCTTCTCACACACGCAGCCACAACCCCCCTGTACAAGCTGGAAGCGTAATGCATTTCCTCAGGCAGCTGCCACTGCAGAAGTAACAGGCATCTTTGAGATAACAAGACTTCATTCCCAACAGAAATGGCTTTCACGGTAGGCACAGTGAATAAACATTAGACGTCTATTCTTGCTTCGAGTCCTCCTCTCCCTAATGCACATGGTAAAGGAACCCCAGACATACTAAAAACTTTGACAGAGACAACGACCAGCCCAGGTTTAAACACAGAAAATCATGCATTAATCCTGGGGAAAAAAAAAAAAAAAGTAAATTGAATGCATTCCATTAAAAGCAGATGAGAGGATACAAAAAATGCTTTTGGAGGCTAAATAATAATAATAAACAGAAAAAAAAACCCAACAGATTGGCAGAAAAGCCTAGTGAATCATTTAATGCTCTCTGCATAGCCAGCAGGAGCTGGGTAATTTATGCCTCCCTACAGCATAGTCTTAGGGCAGGTCACTCAAAGGTTATGTTCAAATCCTTTCCCAGGCCCACTGAGGCTGGAGGGGAGGTTTTCTGTCTGCACGGGGGCCATGATGAAGCAGGTTGGGAACTGGGTTTTTGATGGTGAACAATCCAGCCTGTGCATCAGGTCTGCCGTGCCCTGGAAAGCAGTTCTAGCAGGGATGGAGATGCCCAGCAAGAACCAGGAGTCTTATGTGTAGGTTGTAGATGGGACCAGAAGAAAGCAAGTTACAAGAGAACACTCAGTGAGAGGCATTTGAAGAGTTTGTATGACCTCCTACAACCTGTGAAGGCTGAAGGAACAACTGCATACAGAGTTTACTTTGGGGCTGGTGGACGCCAGCAACCTGCTCTGAATGAAGGAGAAATGCAAGGCATCATTCTGGGATTGACCAGCAAGCATGGCCAGCCTGCCCCTTGCCCAGCTATCCTCCTGGCACCTTTTTTGGACCCTGATTTGTGGGGCTGTGAAGTGCCTAGAGATAATTCTAGGTGGAAGGGTCTGCAGGAGTCTGCCACATGGTGTGGGGCTACAGGCGACTGCCTTCCATGGAGATCAACTACCCCAAAGACTGTCTGCTTGTGCTTTCCACCTTTTCATGAGACCTCAGGAAAGCTCAAGCTACCCATTTAAAGGAGATCTTGTAATTTCTCAGTGGAAAAATGCAGTCTCTGTAAGTCCTTTGATGCCAGATGGAAAGCCTCCTGCCCCTTGGTCAAGCCCAGGAAGGGAGCTCAAGCCCTGGCTGCACTAAACGTGGGGCTGTTTAAGTTTTTGCCTAGCAGAGATCATTAGATATGTCCAGAACTTCAGGTGCTGGAGAGGTTGCACTGGCTTTCACAGATGGCTGAGGTACTACAGCAGGTTTTCACTGCCTCCGAAGAGCCTGCGCTAGCTGCAGGTAATCACTGCAGGTGATCACTACAGGTAATGCCAAACTTAGTTGCCCACTGATCGGTTGTGTTGTCCTCAGATAGCCATGTTTTTGACAGATCACCAGTTGGACAGTGAGTGGAATTTTAAACACCGACCTCAAATGATTTGCATCCTATCTGTCTTCTCTCTACAAAGCCATGAGAGCTGAGACAAAGCCAAGACAAGGACTTAGTGTCTGTGCTTGCTGTGCCTTTGTTTATGACAGCAGGAGCTGGACCAAGGAAAACCTCCTCTCTATGCCTCCTGATGGCAGACCTGGCTACTTACATGGGATGAAGAATGTGCGTGCAGACCTAGACTTTTCCCAAATTTAATATTCTGTGCCTTTACTCTGATTAAGACCCAGGATAGCATTTATTTTACTAGATGTAGATTACAAAGATGAAATCTAGCTCTAGTTTTTGGTCAGGGAAAAGAAACCACAGATGATGAAACAGTCATAAGTTCAAAGTTTTTATTTTTACTACTGCGAGTCCCTAATGACTAAACCAAACAAATCCAGCCTGGATTTACAAGCTGTACATACAGAATTGTATACCTAATGTTGGAATCTCAAATCCTCTTCTCCAGCCAAACGTGTCACCTTCTTACCGGTTCATGCCACCTTATTTATTATTGTTGGCGAATGGGAGCTGGGTGTGTGAAGAACAGTCTCTGTTCTGGGATACAGAGCCTAGGACATAAAACAGTGGGTGATTCATGCAAGACTTTTCTAAACTAACTGTTGCTATAGGGGAACTCTGAATTTGGGCAGATCAAGTCACATGACTCCAAGGCAAGCCTCAATCCCAAATAAAGGACTTGGGCTCCCCTTACAAGCAGTTTCCCTTTTTCTGTTATTCCTATTGAGAGGCTGTTTCTGAATTTCTGTCCTTTGAGAACCTGTGCTGACCACTGGTGTACATTCCTGTAGTCTTCTACATACAGCAGAGCTAGAATAGCCCAGCATTTCTCCTTCAGACTTTGCTTTCTTAGACTAAACACATGGCTGGTGTCTTCCTGTCATCCGATGAAGCTTCCATGCCTGTGGCTTTCCCAGAAACCCTCCAATGCCCAGGCCTCCCGAGAAGAGCTTGCCAATGCCATGCTCATAATTTTCCTGCCTCTGCAGGAAACCCCTGGCCTACTACATCCATCGCTGCCCTTTCCAGCTGCAGCACTGCAAGTCCAGCCTGTTATTCTCTGTAGCCCTACTCCATTTTGTGTTATTTCTATTACCCTGAGTAATCCAAAGCTGAGGCTCTCATTCTCCTCTCCACAGCCAATGCCTCTGAACCTCGTACCATCAACAAATTTCATTAGCACATTCCTGTAATAGCCCACCAAGCCACTGTCCTTCAGTCAGACTTTCCGGGCCCCTTGGGAAACCTGATAAGCAATAACCACCATGCCAGCAGCAATGGTTAGGGTTGTGCTAGCAGTGTAGAGACTGCAGTTCTGGTGCTTATTCTGGCAGCATTCAGAGATGGAGAAAGCTGAAGAGATTGCAACACTGTGTTACACATAATTTTGGTTTCTTTTCATTTTTTCTTATATTTTATTTTTATAGCTGTGTTTTTCCAACTTTCTCATCTTCTCTGTTTTTAAGGTACAAAAAGGAAGGTGAATCCATGCATGCATATACTGTGAACACCCATAACTGCTACACAAAAAAGGACCTTTGTGTGGGATATTTCCTCAGTGCTGAACAGTCCCTTCTGTAGTGTTAGTGGGCTTAGTGTTCTCAGGTTCCCTGAGGCTTGACCTTGATTTCGCATGGTTAAACATCATATCTTGTGTGTTTTGTGGAAGCCCATGGGGATACAGAGGGGACATTTTAACCACCACGGGGCACTGAGTTGTAAGGATCAGAACTGTGATCCATTCTTCCTGCCCAGACAACTAATAATCTCCTTGCTTACATAGAAATTTAGTCAGTGTTAAATTATATGTTTGACTGTGGTAAACGCATTGAGATTTATAACCAGGCAGGTGGCTCCTTAAACTTCTACTTAGCATGCATAAGGATTAAGTATTTTTAGTCTTAACATTGAAACTGAGTGTGTTTTCTAAGACATTTCACTTCTGCTGTACTAACAGGGCAGAAAGGGAACTGGGTACCCATTATGCACATAGTATTTGCACAACTCAACAATTAACATGTACCCTTGTATCCCTAAGCTTCATGCACTAGGTATGAAGTCCCACAATCACTTTTCCGTCATACATTTCTGTGACACATCAGAGGGATTGCCTGGGCTGCACACTCAACCATCACCATCTCATGTTCTAAGAAAGCAGATTATCCCTCTGGAAAAGTCAAGTTGCTCTGGAAAGTCCAGTGCCATGTGAAGCCATCAAATTTATTACTTAATGTACAACTTACCTACCTGACACATGGAGGTGTATGTATGTCAATAGGTAACTGGAAATGTGGCAGATTAGGGCCCAAAGCAGGGAGGCAGTAGACTGCTACTAAAAGCAGTAATTTACTCTCAATGCCACTAGTGTTGGCAGATGTACCACAATTTAATAACTGAGGAGAGATCTAGGCAACTGCAGGCACAGTGATTTCCCAAGCTTGTCAAGTCGCCCAGACACTTGTTTGGATGCCCTTTTGCCAGGACACTGTTTGGATGCCATTTCCAAAAGCATTATGAGAACTTTCACACCCTCCAGTGGGAAAAGACACTGCTATTCTGACTGAAAGCAAGCTCCTTGAGATAAACACAAACCCTGACATCCCACTGGAAATTGGAGGCAGGAGGGAGATACTCCTTAACTCAGTAGCACTTCTTCAGGCAGTCTGCTGGGCATAGACTAGAAAGGTCTCCAATCAGGAGGCAGGCCCATTGTGGTTGACAGCAGGATCACTTCCAACAGTTACTCTTTTTCCTACCCTTCCTGAAGCTTGGAGCTGTTTTCTGCTTGGTCTTCTCCCTCACTAAATCTTTCTGTGTTGTCTTGAGAACTCCTGAGTTTTGAGGACTCTTCAGTTTTTGGCACAGTTTGGTCAGCCAGGCATCCCTTTCCTGACTCTTCACAAAGCAGAGAGGACAGGATAGGCTTTTCCTGACACAAAACAATCTGAGTGCATTAAACCAAATCATCTACCAAGGTATCCATGTTTCACAGACAGCATCATAAACAGCGTGCATAAGGGCTGGACATCTTTCAGTTCCCAGCTCAGAAGCCTATCCCACTCACTGCTCCTGGGTGGCAGCAATGACAGCATCTTCTCAGATTGCCAGGATGAGAAACTGTACATTTACATTGAGGGAGGAACATGTCATCAAGGAGTGTGGTTTGGCCAGAAATCCAGAGGCAGAGATCCTCTTCAAGACTTGGCATGCCTGGTCAGGCAGGGTACATCCTGGCTTCAGAGTAGTTCTGTTATTCAGGGTCCTGGTCTCAGTGTTAGTGAGGTGTGAGTTCGTGAAAGTAGCAATGGGAACATGAAGTTGCTCAAACTTACAAACTTCCAATAAGTTTCAGGCTGAGCTTTGGATCGATTCTTATTCCTTCCGGATTGCTTCACTCATCCCCCTTAGGTACTCTTGATCAAATCACAAAAATGCTGAGCAGATTCTTACACCTTCTAATAAACCCTTTAGGAAAGCAGAGTTGACAGCATCTCACGGGGTTTTTTTCTTTATTCTTTTTTCAAAGCTAGCTCCACAGCCTCTGCCAAATTCGAGGACGCCAAGTACGATCACGCTGTGGATTGCACCATTCGTTTGTGTCAACCCTCTTCGTACTAGGTGAGCAGACAGGACATATCCACCTATCTTTAACACAAGAAATAAGCAGGAGGTTTCTGCAAATCAGTAACCTTCCAAGTGCAAGATTAACCCAAGGACTGCCAGATGCACAGAGGAGCCACCATAAGTTGCAAAAGTTATGAAAAGTTCTTGTACCTCCCATTCCTGTAAATGCATCCTGGAAGGGATACGGTAGGCAGGAGAGGTGTTCAAGATGATATTGCACTGTATTTCATCTTCATGGACCAGGGTCTAGCAAATCAGCATCTCAAAGTGTGTTTAGCCTCTAAAACACAGCCTGCACCTTAGCCTCATTTCTTCAGGTTAGTCTGGTCATCTGGACCATCTGGAGTATAGCCTGGCTCTCCACAACCCTCCTACAATTTTCAAGAGCAGAACTGCGAGTCCATGTATGGGAAAACCTGCCTATCTGGTGAGTGGAGAAAGAAGCTTAATCTGCTTAGGTTAATGAAGAGAAGGTGAAGACTTGACATGTCTGCAATCTCTTAAGTACTACCACTGGGAGAATGCTTCTAACTGTGGAGGGCTTTTTAATTTGGTAGACAGGCAGAATGAGATCAAGTGGATAGAAGATGAAGCTGAGCAGAAACAGTCTCGAAATAGAGTTCCTTTTTTTTTTTTTTTTGAAGCATTGAAAGCAATTAGCCATTAAAAAACCTATGGAGAGAAGCACTAGGTCCTCCAGCTCCTTAAGTCTTAAACAAAACCTAGTTATATTTGAAATTATAGGTGTCACTGGATAAGAAATACAGGGAACCTGCTAGAATTTCACACAACAGACAAAACAGGTTAAGTGGTTTCTAGAAGGCCCACTTAAAAAAAAAAACAAAACATTAATTCGTCCTTGCTTCCTAAAGGCTTCTGAATGTCTGTTTCACAGCTGTTGCCTCCCAGACATGAGTTGTGTATCGTGCAATTACACACATTCTCCAAGGAAGAATGTTCATCAGATTCTTAATCACTTGCACATGCTCCTCCTCTCCTGCTCCAGTTTTCAAGGGTCCTACAGTAACTATGACCTCTGCTCCTTGCCTATACATGACTATAACAACCTGCCTCCTCTTCCAGCCAGCCTCATTCTCTCTTCTCACACTGTTTTCTCCCCACATCTTTTGGGCACAGACATTCCCTGCCTCTCCCCTGGATCCATTCAGAGGCTGCAAAGGCATCTCAATCTAGCCAGAACATCTGGCTCCCAGTCTGGAACGTGTTTCTCCCTGGTTTCATGCTTGCTGGCGTGTGAGGAGAATCTGTGCTGCTCAGGCTCACACTGAGATCCAGATGCCTTTCCACTCCCACCTGGAAGCAGTTGTTCTTAATAACTGAAAAAGTTCCAACAAGCAAAATGGTCTTGCTGTCATCCATCTGGTGACCAAAGGGCCAAGAGAATCAAGGACTTTCTCTCCTCTTTTCCACAGTAATGGCATTGACATGTCCTTGGGCTTCTCCATTCTCACACTGAGCACTTGCTGGAGACTTTCTTGTCCAAACCATTTTAGACACTTTCGCAGTCCAGCCCTGAAGCCCCTCCCAAGGACACAACACGCTTGTGCACTGACAGGCAGAAATGCAATAGTTCCTGACCTGCTAAAACTTTCCCAGTCACCATCAATGGCCTATCCAGTTCTCTAGCTCGAACTCCATGAAATCCACAAGATCTTAGAATGCAGGCATTCAAATCAATGCTCTGTCACACCTGAAATGTCAGCCTTTGGCAGGAACTGCAGTCTTTTGGATTATCCCAGCACACACTTTAGCCAGCATATGTCACATACACCTCATCATTTCAGCAGCACTGCTGAATATGTCTTCCTTCTCTCCTGCAGTCAGGGCCACCCCACCTCTGCTCTGTCTTTATTGCCACCTCTATAGTGTTGCATCTTCCCCCTTCATGACTTTCCTCATCTCATCAGATACCACAGATGATATCTGACCTTCCCCTTTTTTTGTATGGTTTTTAATGGAAATGAAGCTTACAGGACTACATTGTTGGCAACATGTGGGTCTGTGTATACCACCCAAAACCTCATTTTTAAGTCATTGGCTACTTTCAGCCTAATTTTGCAAGGATTGGAGGGCTCCAAAATAATAAATTTTCTTATGTTCTTAAAAATAGGAGAATGCACAGAAGACAAAAAAAAACTTAATAAATCCTACCAAAGTATGAAAATCAATGGAATGACCTGAATTCCTTATTAGACTCTGGACTACTCACAAGGATGGAGAGGACACACAGGCAAGTGTCAGAAATGCTCTAATATGCTGGAAATTGCTTTAGTTCACACAGATAAGCATCAGAGAATTTGACTGCAAGCCACAGAGGAAAGCAGACTTGATCAGCCTTGACCCACCCTTTTTGTCAAGACCTCCACTGCAGACCCAGGGTCCTTCCCTCCTGAAACCACATAGCTAGGAAGAGGGTGCCAGCACTGGAGACAATGTTTGCTGAGGCTCTTGATGGAGGATCCTCCAATCTTGAAGGCATCTAACAGGCAGGAAGAACATATATTCCAGGCCCCTCTGGAGCTGCCTCTCTGCCTGCAAATCAGCTATGTCAGCCCAGGCAACTGGATGGTGTTCTGAAGAGCAGGGAAGGCAGAGACTTCATCAAAAATGAGATTGGGAGCCTTCCATCCACTTGGATCCTGTAGGTGTTTGGAGGTTTTACTATATGAGGAAAGCCTGTCTGCCAAGAGCAGAGACTATGGATTCCTGCCTTCTGCAAAGCTGCCCCAGTGGGACAGAATTTGCAGGGCAGAGCTAATAAAGCCACTGGGACTTACACGTCATCCCAATAGGTCACTGCTCTGACACTACATCAGGTGTGACTGTACCGTGTGTCCCCAGCATGACAGCATGTCCCCAGATTCCAAAAGCAACATTCCCATCGTGTGCTCAAGAAGCCCCAGAATAGTACTGCAGTGCTCTCGTGTTCCTATCCTTCATACAAGCTCTCCCTAGGGGCAGTCAAAGCTGCTTGTGCTGATGTTGATACTTATTAACAGTGTGACTCAGGCACTATTGGGATATAAATTCAGTGGGTACCACGCTGGCAGCCAAAGCTGCTGTGCAGGAGACTGCATCGATGTGCATTTTGCTGGCACACACAAGCTCATCCTGCCCATGCAGAGAGCAGATGAGTGCCAGGCCTGCCGTGTGAACCAGAAACCACCCAGCTGCCTTTAGCTCTGCTGAAAATCTATGTTCCCTCCTACTGAAAAGCACCGCTATCTCCAGACAGTGCCACAGCCTTTGTCTCAGCCTGCAGAGACGGTAGCTATACCTGAGAGAGGCACTGGTGTACAACCCTGTATGTGGAGCCACAGGAAAGAGTCACTGTAGCATGAAAAGTGGCACTGCTAGATCCCCAGGGCCCATTGACACCATTGTCAATCTCCATTTTGCACCCCCCTGCTTGGAAAGGGCACCAAAACGTGGCAATGCTATGTAGGCAAAGAAGGAGGAACAGCTGAAAGCAGAGTGCTGAGGCTCCCACTAGAAGCAGGAGGAAAGGGAGAGGGGTGTGCTGAGGACATAAACAGGAATGACTTTCAAAGGGAAACTGGCAGGATATTGTGCATGATTTTCCAGTTCTTCCTACCTACCCAGGCTCCCTGTTCACTTGGTGAAACAGCAGCCTCCTGGAAACATATTTTTGTACTGAATGCTGCTGCCTTTCATGTTTTCTGGGGTCACTGCAGCTGAACTGGGAATAGGAGGGAAGGAAAAGCATAACCACATCATGTTGCTGGGGCTATGCTTAGTGCCTCAGGCAGGAGCAGTGTGCACAGGGGAGGGGGAGCTCACTTTTAACTCTCCTGATAAAACTCCAGCTGGCTTTATTTCCCATTACACAGCTGCTCTGAAATGCCAGGCTGCGCACATGGATTTACTGCTGTGGGGTTACTCCTGCAGAAGACATTGCTACGTAAATGTATTTATTTTAATGAGAACACAAGCAGTATGGAAAGATTTGTACTAAACCCCAGGGAGATGCAGAAGCTTATCTAAGAGGGAGAAGGCATGAGGATGACATGAATGTTTGCTGCTGAGTTTGGACTCAGGTGCTAGGCTATGCTTGTTTTTCCAGACAAGTATCAGAGTCTTCAGGATGGAATGGCCCACCTGAACCTCAGCTTAGTGTAAGCAGCTGCAAAAAATCCAGGTGCTATCAAAACCAGGCAAGAACGCACTTGTGGGCATCCGCACTTATTTAAAGATAATAGTTTGAATAAAGCTCCAGGACACAATGAATAGTTACTTAATGTCAAGGAGATTATGATCTATTGGACAATGAGGCTCATTAAAGCAAAGGGCTGGCAAGCTATGGAGAGTACTACACCTGCTGAACCTGACCTTCCTAAAAAAAAAAAAAACTTATCTAAAGGCAACACATCCTCTTTTGACAGCCCTTATAAACTGAGATGTGAAGTAGAGAGTGGGGGTGAGTCATTATAATTTTTTCCCCTTAGCAGATAAGAAAACTGAGGCACAAACATCCAATTAAATGGACATAATCAGTGCATTTCTGAGCACTAATGCGGAGACACCAAACTTCTCTTCCAGGCCATAAGCAGCTGTAGTTAATGACAAAGTGTTAATTACTGGCAATCAGCTAATGAGGGTAAAAGCTGAACTAATTTTCTGCTGCCTGAAATGCTACTCTAGACCATGCTTTGCCCATCAGCTGAACTACTATTTGAAGAGGATGAAAAGGAAAAGAAGACAAAAAAAAAAGTCACTTTGGCACCTCACTGCCAGACCAGATGAGTGCAGGGGGACAATCTCTGGTACAGACAAGCTCTAGTTCATTTTCCTTTGTCAGGTAGTGAAACAGCTATGAGCTATGAGCCCAGCTCAGGGGCCCTGCTGTCCAGTCCTGCCTCCCACTGAGATCAGCTCAAATGACTTTATGCAAGAACGGAAATCCTGGTTCTTCCTTATGCTCAGTAGAATCTGAACAACTCTGCTCTCCATAGAGGGACAGGGACCATTTGCTGCCCCTCTTTTTGCCCACCTAGTGGCTTGGCCCCACTCAGGTATGGCATGGAGCAGGTCTAAATCACCCTCTTCTTGCATTTCAAAGTGGCAGCTGGAGCTGACAGTCCTGGAGCAGTAAGCTAGCATGTATTGCTGCTGTGCATGAGTAACCAGCAGCTATTCTGGAGGAGGCTGTGCACTACTGGGCAAAATGATTCATCTGTATATCACAGGCATGGTGGCAATAGCCCTGTAACAAAAGTTAGAGCTATGGGGTAATTTGTCATTATGGTCACTATCAGCCTTGGACTGATCAGCCTGGATGATCACATCTCCAATGCATGCAGTAAAACATCTCTATGGCACCAAGTACATAAAGACACCAAGTTGGAGTCACTGACAATCTAGACCTAGTGGGGACCCTGAATCAACATATTGTACAAAGTGGTTTTGGGGTTATAGAGATGTTTAATAAAGTCTTCCACAGTGACCTAGGATTGGAGGTTATGCATCAGTGTTGATCACCGCACAGTAAAAACAACTCTGACTAGAACTGTGCTTTACCCTGCCCTGGCACAGCAGGTTCATGCTCCATGCTCTGGGACCAGAAATGTCAGGCTGAATGGATCTCAATCAAAATGAACAGTTAAATGTCCTTCATCCTCCAACTCAGCTGCGTGGGGCAGCAACTTCTGAAAATTGCTACCTCCAAAATCCACTTTTAATCTGGTATTTCAGGTCAGCCCCAAGCCCTCATTTACAGCCCCCATCCCAGGGACTTGTCCGTCGCCAATTTATTACGGTCACATCAAACCAAATTTTTCATTTTTTTTTTGCCCAGCTACCAGCTACTCTCCTGATTAAGCCAACTCCTTTGCAGACTCACCTCCCCACTGCCTCGATGCTGTCAATCAACTTCTACTGCTGCGTGCAATTAATTCCAATCTCCCTCTGCAGCTTCAGTTCACTGCATGCAGGGAGAGCTATCGCATTTCATGCTCTAAAGGGCTTAACACCCTAGAACACGCACATACATCCACACACTAGCATGGTGGCCAGCGGGGTGATTTGAAACAGACCGAAGGAATGGGAATTAAGCAGGTTTTCTCATAGACGAGGCCACCCTAAATCAGATTTAGGGGTGAAAGGACAAAGCAAACATGAGCTGCTCCTGTGCAGCATGACATACGCTTGCTGTAACACACATAAGCCTCTTAACCCAGGTCAGGGCTGTGTCCATCCCACAGCCCATGTAGGTGAGGGCTACCTGAGCTCAGCATTTTCTTTCTTGTGCCGTTTGTGTGCACACTGAGCTGAGGCAGGAGCGGTACATCCCACCACACAGCATGTCCAGGGATGCTTGTGCCAGCCCTGAGTCCAGGGAGCTATAGTGAGACCAGGGATGGTTCTGCCACCAGGAAGTCCCTGTGACTGGCTTGGCTGCTTGGAACAAGATTTCTGCCTCATCTGCAGGGGACTTGATGGCTTTGGGGAGGAAGCACAGCGTGAATGGTAGAAAATGTATTTAATAAAAACGTGGATCCATTTTCCACGGGTTTTCATCTGAGGCTATCCAGGCGCTGTGTGATCTTTGATATATTAAGCGTCTTAGTGTCAAACAGAGCTGACTATTCCCATTTGGACTTCCTATACAAGGAAAACAAGGCACAACTGGGGCAAATGGAGCAGCTGGAAACTGCAGGGAGTTGGGATGTGCCAGGGACACTGGTTTTCCAGCAACCAAACCTGTCCTATTGAGCAACTCCAGCAGCTGAGAAGTGCCCTTCACAATGCGAACTCCATTTGCCTAACCAGCATTTTGCATACCAAGCCAGTGAGGACGTACAGGAGGCAGAGCAAAGAGGCAGGACTGGGGTTGGGCAGCCCCTGCTGGGTATATGCATAGGATGGAGATTGGGGAAAGGGGGTGATGGAGCTGATTGTTAGGGTGTCCTGCCCCTGCCTGCTTCAAGTCCCCACTCAAAGCCAGGCTAACCCACCAGCCAGGGTGCCTGGAGGTGTGATGCTCAGACACCATCAAGGCACTGCAGGGGGACAGCCCTGGCCAAGGCCAGGCAATCATCAGGCAGCTAGGGAGGATTGGGGAAAATAATTGATAGGAAAAATATAATCACTTTGGGGCACAGCAGAGATGGCCACGGCACAATCAAAATCACACATTTTCTTCCACCTCCTGAATCTACGCAGAGCTCATTAGGAGGGTGAGTGATGGGTTTCTTTGCACCCATCTTGCTGGTGTTTTAAAGCAGGAGGCCAGTCTGATATAGAGCCTAAGAACGAGAGCCAGCTGTGCCCTGACACCAAAACTCAATTCCTCTCCACCTTCTGCAAGACTCTTCCAGCCAGCTCCAAAGCACCATAAATTCAGCACATTTCCCAGCAATGCCACCACCCTCTGGGCTGATGGCACAGAAAAGTATTTCTGGTACTGCTGCAAACAGCTCCCAGGTGGGAGGTGTAGTGGGTAAAGCCTACAGGTCACTTTAGCTTATTCATTTTACAAATGTGCTCTCTCTGGTTCAGCTCAGCAAGAGCAAACACGCTGTGTGACTGGTGTGCTGTGCTTGCACCTCTCTCCTCTCCTGCATTAGCACAACATGGCTGGTGCACATGATGCTGCAAGATCAAATCGATAACTACTACTGTTATTATCTTTATTAATCAATAATAATATCCTTATTTCCTCTTGTGGGGCTTCCCAGCACATCTTTCCTTATTTATCCCCTGTCTTATTTACGTCCCGAGCTTGCAATTAGATCTGGATGAGTGGCTGCCAGCACTGACCCAGCCGCACTGCCACAGACAAGTCCCTTTCAGGGCAGGGATGATTTGACTGACTTCAATCAGCCTGCCCGTGAGGAGGGAGCCTCATGGAGCTGGGGTCAAAGCTCTCAGCTCCTCTAGGCAGCTCTGTCTGAGCTGAAAGGGTTCTAAGCACCTAACGTCCCTCCAGGGAGACACAGGTATCTGCTGCAGCTGTGAAAATATATAAAATGAGGCAAGGTTAATAGTGGCTATCTTGGGCATGTGTGCATGTCTCCTTTGTTCATACTGTCTGAGGGCTTTGTAATTATCAGTGCCTTTACCTTGATAGTCTCCCTAGGAAAGAGGAGCAGCATAGTGTCCCCAGCACCCAGGCAGGAGCTGGTTTGTGTGCAGAGGCTCACTGGAGGACACATGGGAGGTCTCCACAAGAGCACCGATTTATATTACAGGCTTCCAAGTGCCAGGCAAGAGGTTTCATCTTGGCACTAGCCATCCCTCCTTTAACCAGCCCATATGCCCCTCCCCGGCTTCACATTTGTCCTCTTCATAATGCAGCCTGTTGATCCTACCCTGCCTGGCAACACCCCTTCAAAAACCACAGCAAATTCATGAACTAAGCCACTTTCTAGCAGTGAGAAGCAACCTCGCCACAAGAGACCTCTTACTCACTGAGAGAACAAAACTCGTATTGCCTAATTGCTCCTGGCAGTGCACTGTGCTGTAATGAAGGTGCAAGCAAGGTGGCTACTCCTTTGCAGCGAGCCTCAAAATCCATCCTTTTGTGCAAAAAGCACAATGCAAGGCTGCTGGCTGCTTCAAGTTGTTCATGCTGTGGAGCGCAGCGCCTGCTTTGAGCTGAAATCTGCCTTGCACACATACCCAGCTCTGAGCGCTGGGAGCAGGCTTGTCTTGCTTTATCTTTAATTCTATGAAAAGCCTAAAATACATTGAGCTAGAATTTACATCTTGGCAAGGCTTTTTCATAGACCCTTTGGACTCTTTGTTTCACGTGCCCAGTGGGCTTTGCAATAGTTAATTTTGCCTCCCAGCTCCAGGGAAAGAGGGAGGAATGGAGGGATGAAAGGAGGTGTTACTATTTGTGGTTTGCTGAATAGGGTGGTGAGGTGGATGGCTGAGAAATGGAGTCTGTGGTCTGGCAGTGCTTCTAAAAAGCATTAACAGACTTTCTTCCTTCTCACCCACTGGCACAGTGACATTTCACACTTCTGCTTGGGTCTGGCTCTCTGGGGACCTTATAGCCATTCCCCAATGCCTCTGCTTTCACAGCAGCTTGAGAAAGAGTCAAAGCCCATACCACAGTTAGGAAAATGGCTTCTCCGCAGATCAGTGGTCTGGTACTAAACTCTGTGTGGAGGCCGGGAAAGCTGCTGCTGTCCAGGAACAGAGAGTCTGGTTGTGGCACCTAATCCAAACTCAGATAGTGCAGGAGAATGGGAGGGAGACTTTAAAAGAGGAAATTAATAGCAATTTGAAGGAACATGAAACATCTGTTTCACACTTCTGGAGGCTTAAGGCCTGACTTTGGTTAAATAAAAGACTTTGTGGACGCAAAATGAAATGTGTCCTAAGTAGTCTGAACTTATGGGCAGGCTAGCAGCCACGTGAGAGTTCCTGGCCATCCCCAGCACAGAGATGCTGATGGTCTGTCCCCAGCAAAAGCAGATGGGGAAGAAATCCTCTTTCTGCTGTTGCTGGGTATGCTCAGGAGACAGAGGGGCTGCCTGTGATGGCCAGGCCTGGCCAGGTGATGCTGCTTTACCAGAGCTGTCCTCCCTTCCTGGCTCCTATGCTGGGACAAGCAGGCTGCATTTTGGCACCATTTTCTCCCTTGGCAGACCAGGACCAGATTTAAAACCTTTTCACCTGCTTCTTTGAGGGAGAAAGTAAGCAACATTTCAAAATACACTTCAAGTGACAGCACTAAAGCCCTTTGGTAACTGAACATCACAGACAGAAACCAGCATCCACAGGCACAGGGAAGGTATTTTCCCTTGACAGAAGGTGCTGCAGTGAGGCAGAGATACGTATCTTTTTTTTTCTTTTTCTCTTTTACTTTGAACATCAGAAATTAACTCCATTAAGCGGTGACTGAGCAGGCGGCACTGAAAACAAACACCAAATTAAGCACACCCACTCTGCGGGAGCGGTTTTGCCTGCTTTCTCCTCCTACACCCCAGCCAGGAGAAAGGTGAAGAGGAAGGAAGAGCATCCTGAAGGACCACTGATGGAGACTGGGCCGGGAAAGCCACTGGGAGAACAGGGCATGGGGGATATGCAGGTGATGGGGATGTGCCAGAGGGAAAAGAGCCCTGTGTGAGAACAGTCACAAGTGCGTTGGTAGTACTGAGCTTGGAAATGGGGATGTAAAAGAGGTGCTGCTAAGTGTGGCTCTGAGGTGACAGTCAATGGGGATGGGGTTCTGGGATGCACAAGTAAGATGGGCTGGAAATAGTACTGAAAATAAAGAGCTTGATGACCAGGAGAGCAGGGCTCTGGTGTGAGTCATAGAATAGTTAGGGTTAAAAAAGACCTTAAGATCATCCAGTTCCAACCCCCTTACCATGGGCAAGGGCACCTTCCACTAGACCAGGTTGCTCAATGCTCCATCCAACCTGGCCTTAAACGCTGCCAGGAATGGAGCAGCCACAATTTCCTTAGGCAACCTGTGCCAGTGCCTCCCCCCCCACACAGTAAAGAACTTCTTCCTTATATCTAACCTAAATCTCCCTTGTTTAAGTTTGGAAAATGTTGAAATGTTACACTGGAAGGACCTGGGGTAACCTGCAGCGAACCAGGTTGGTCATAGAAGTGCTTTTTTCCTTTCTGTCTGCTTTCCCCTGAATGGGGAACTGAATGGGTGCCCATCTCTGCATGCATAAGTCTTCTTCTCTGCCAAATGCTTTCTCCAGAACAAGAAGTGTTCAAATCCTATGAGTGCAACCACTTGTCAGTCCCTGCGCTCTGTGGTTTTCATAAGGTAGCAGAATTTAGGTTGGGAAAAGCCTCTGGATTTTCTTATCCAACATCCTGCTCAAACCAGGCCTAGCTTCAAGGTTGCTCAGGGTTTTGTTTAGCTGAACCTTGGAGATCCCTGAAGACTCAGATTCTACCATATCTCTGAGCTCCGGTCTCACAGCTGCACTGTCTTCATTGTGAAAGTTTGTTTCTGTATATTGAACGTGCATTTCCCTTGATGCAACTTGTGCCATTGCCTCTTGTCCTTTGCTATGCCTTTGGTTCTGTGGTCTCTATAATCTAATCTGACTTTAAGTAGCAGAAGGCAACAGATTTTCCCTTTCATCTTCTTGTTGCAAGACTGAACAAGCCCAACTCCCTACATCTCCTTATACATTATGTGCTTCTGCCTCTTTACCATTGCAGCAGCCCCCACTTGACTATCCTGGATAATCAACCTCTCTTTTGTCGTGGGGGGTCTTTAGGCACTAAGAAGCAAACCTCTGAAACTGCAGACTGGAACTGCCTCATCTTGCCTTAGTACAGCCTTTCCTCCCAGGCTGCCAGAAGACACTGTATCTGTGACATGGGAATGAGCAGTGTCATTTGGGAAAAACTGCAAAGCATATGAGAACAAAAATGGCATGGCTCCATGCCTAAAAGTGCCACTAGTTTTCTTTTTCTCTTTACAGAGGTGAAACGGGCTCCCTGCTGGAACAGATATTCAGGTGTCAGGCAGGGAGATTCTTTAAGAGCTGAACCAGAAGTTTGCTTTCTCTCACTGGGCTGAATTTTGAATAATACTCGAGGTATATCTTCAAATGCCTTATATTTAATTGTTGCTAGATAGGAGCTAAATTTATAGTATCAGGATGCAATTCCACACACAGCTTATGCCTAAGTCTGTGCTGCCATCTCCCACTTCCCCTTGCCCTCATGGGTGTGCTGCCCTACCCCTTCACCAGTGCTGTGCTGGTGACTGGATAGTCAAACTGGGATACTGATCAAACTAAAAGCCAATAAAGATGTAAAAGTTGGTTCTTGTTTGATCCAGTCCCCGGCTGCATGGTCACAGGTGCTAGAGCTTGGAAAGGAGGACAGTGCAGAGCTGAGGTTGCAGCTCACTACAGCTGAGTGAGCTTAGACTGGCTCAGCTTGCTCTTGAACACACACCACCAAGAGACTGGAAAGTCATTCTAACACTGAGGGAAGGTTGCAGAATAGGCTTTTGCCTTCCTTCCCTCTTCACCCACCACCTCCTCACCTTCAACTTCAGTGATGCCTATTTTTCCCTCTTGGGAATGTCCTTGCTGCTCCTGGCTCAGCGGCTGAGCAGGAAGACACCATACTGGGAGGACAGACTTTCTGAACTGACTTTAGCCTGATTTTGCTCACTGTGCATGTTTCACCTTCCAGCACGGCATGTCTTGTTCCACATAGCCTTTCCTTGTTGGTGCCAGCCCAGCCTAGCCATCCCCACTCCTCACCCAGCACAGCCCTGTCGACCATCCAAAGCCCCCAGCAAGATGTCAGTCCACATTAGCAGAGGAGTATGGGGGTTTTACTGATATCCCAAGTAGTATGTGTGAATACACAGTCCTATGGAGTAAAGGTACTCCAGGACTTCCCTCAGCAATGCAAGCTAGGGGTGTCAGGCTGGCATCCCCAGTATCAGGTGGGGTAAGGGCTCCTTGAAGTCTGTCCTTATGGGCATTTTCTCTCTGGACAGAGGCACAGAAATATCTACCTCCATCTCCATCCTACAATCTGGCCCAGCTCCCTCTCTAGAGGGGATCTTTGACCTAGAAGTTTCAAGATCTAACTCTTCTTAATTATAAATATCCAGACATGTTAGTGTCAGAGGGAGATGCGTCCCTCTTAATCCTTCCAGACAGTTATTAACTAGACAATTCCGGAATAAATTAATTAAGCAAAAGAAAAAAACGGGCTGAATACCTGAGAAAATATCTTGACACTGAACTGCCTTATGATAATCTCACAGGGACTTGAGGAAGGCTGTGATACTCCTGGCATTTGAAAAAAAGTGTGGAAAAGCAACAGAGAATGCAATAGGAGAGGTGTGTTGGGGCTGGAAATTATGAATTAGAATGGAAACAAGCAGCCTTCTGTATCTGTGATACTGCTGAAAGAAGGATAGATTCAGCCAGCTCAGATTTTGAAAAATCCAAATAATGTAAATTCCTTAAGTACACCAAGCCTATGAATGAGATAAATCTCTTACTCATTTTGCCAGTGATATCTTCCTAATCTCATCCTTCCTCAATGATGCTGCTCAGAAACACTGTATAAATGGGCTTGCTGCTTAGAGCACTCACTCATGCCTCTCACTCTGACCCCAGGATTAGAGAAGTCCCTTGAATTAAGGCTGTTACTATTTTGAGTCCAGGGCGAACCACCCAAGCAAGGGCCCAAGGGAGCTTTCAAGCAATTGCAAGAGAAAGAGAGAAAAGGAGAAAGGGAGGCAAACAGGAGGCCACAACCACTAGGGAAGACCATGCCCCACACTGGTGTTGAACTGTACTTCATATATTCATATACAGCCAGAAATGACTCAGTAATAAGGAATTATCAACATATGCATGGGAAGGTAACAGTAATGCAAAGGCCAACTAAGCTAACTTCTTGAAAAACAAAAATGACTTCAAATTGATGGTGCTGTTTCCAGATATGCCACGTGTCTTGCCACTCAGCAGACACCTCCTTCTGCTGAGTGGGCCCAGAAGCTTGAAATTCAGACCCAAGGTCTGCTGAACACCCTGCTCAAGGTTAAAATGTTTGGGAACCAGAGACAGATCCCCTGAGCTCTGATGCCCAAGAAGTATAGTGGAGCCATTTACCCCCAAAACGTCAGCTCAGTTTTCAGACAGACTTCAGGTTGCTTTATGGAGGTGAACAGATCATTCTGGGTGCAAGAAAAAGGAAAGCCATGCCTGTTCATCCAAATTACACCTGAGATCACCAAATACCATTTGCCTTTTGCTTACTGTTCCCTTGTAGCCCAGAGACACAGACACGAGAACTGTTCTCAGTACTCCTTAGGTAGCATATACTGTAATAAACTATCTAATCCCTTAAAATACAAGAGCTTTCCTCATAATCTGTGCTTGTGTAAACCCTGGAAAATACTTCATATATTCTTATCACACCAACAGGAAAGAGGTTTAAAGTCTCTGACAGACACATGAATTTTCAGAACTGCCTGTCACATTTACCACATCAGTCCCCAAGAATTGCTCTCTCTTAATGTTTCTCTATGGAAACCCTCCCTGATGATGCTCTACCCTCCCCACAGGAGTGTTTCCAGCAGTAATTCCAGTCAGATACTGGAAAAGGAAAAACACTGACGCCCTCGAAAGCCAGAGGACTTTAGTTGTTTGCAGCATCAGACTGGACGTCCAGTGTCTTGCCAGGAGAAGAGTGTCCTCAGGCAGTTTCTGCCCAGGTCTACCGAAAAGCCTAATTAAAATACAGTACATCTTGCACAACTTTTGAACTCTTTCTGTAAGAGATATGCAAGGCTGCAGGTTGTCCATCACATTCTGCATGTCCCCTGTGCCAAGGCTGTAGTTTTCTATTTCTATCATTCACTTTAATTACACGTAAGACAATTTTTATTGGGTTTTAGTGAGTCATTTTTCTCTCAGTAATTAGTAGTTGTCAGTTCAACTCAGCTCAGTGCTGGTGTAACCCAGTGACTTCAAGGCTGTATTTAAAATCTCTTTTCTCCCACACAGAAGCTCATCACAAACAGTATCATTCTTCCTGCCTTGTCCACTGGAGTTGTGATTATCTTGAAAACCCCCAGCTAGGCCAGCAATGAGGAACACTTGCTGTCTGAGCATAGAAGGGACCGCCCAACAGGAGAAGCACTTCACCAAGAAAAGGCAGCTTACCTCCTTGACCCCCTTTCACTGCTATATGCTTCAAATCCTGGCTGCGTCTGTATTGCTATAAAAATGTCATACAGTCTCTAACACTTATTTTTGCTCCGCATTTCAGCATGGCCTTACTTGGAAACTTCTCCCATCTGTTTACTACTCTTCAATGTTGTGCATGCATTTCCAAATTGCTGTTTGCTTACAATAATGCAAACATTCAGCATTTGCAGAGCATGTAGCTTTGAAGTGGTTTAGGTGTTTTACAGTTGAGCAAGGATCCCTTACAGGTTTCCTGGGAGGAAGTGAAGCTTTCTAATCCTGCATTATGGTGGCATGAAAGAGCCCTACATATCATTGCAGGTAAATCCAGGTCCAGACAGACTTTATCTAGATGCAGCAGCACTATGCGCACTGAGTATCTGTGTTCCTGTATAATCGATGGAGGTCTAGTCAATGTTGCCACTGAAGTCCCAGGAATGAGTCAGCTGAGCAAATGTAGGTGTCTAGTCCTCCAGCTGCACTGACTGTATTGACTAGGGGCACAATTATCTACCTCGAGACTTTTTCCGCTAAGAAATCATTGTGTGGGCATGAGTCAAGCTCCTGATCTCCTGATTTTTCACTGCCTAGACCCCAGTCTACATGCAGACACCTATGTTGTGACGCTCGCATTGAGGTGTCTGAAATCCAGAGCTGTGTCCCCCCTCGATGATATGCCCAGGATCGTGGCTTGTTTACAAAGCTCAGAGGAGAAGCAGAGATCCTTGGGTTGCTGCTCATCTGCTTGAACCAGAAGAGGAACCTCCTCCACTCAAGCTGTCACCATGGGGGAACTACTCTAAGTGTGTCTTTTTAGAGCCAGTGAGCAACCCTCCACCGGGATTGGGACCTATTTATTATTCAGCAAGGACTCACTACTCTTTCACCGTCACAGTCCTGGCATCCCAGGATCAGGAAGTGCTCAATGTTAAACCGATCCTAAGTTCTGAAACATGCTCGTATCTTTGATCTTTCCAGGTCATCCTGCTTTCATGAGTTGGTAAATCTCATAGCTGACCGACTAGGTCAGCTTTTTCAGTGGGTGGACCCAGAGCACTGGTATGGAGACTGGAAAAACAAGACAAAACTTCTTGATTCAGCCCAGTCATGATACCCTTCAAATCACAATGCTGTACTGGATATGCCATGCACAAGCTACTGGGAAAAACAGTCAGTGTTAATTTGTGAGGGCAAATACACCACTAACAGCAAACAGCAGTCACCTTTCAAAGGACCACTTTCTATACAGAAACGTCTGTGGCTGAGGAAGCTCTTGGTTGGTGAGTTGTGTCTCCAACCCTGCACTTTGCTCAGCAAAGACTTCCAGGAAAATGCCTTGCGGCA
Organism: Forpus xanthops; assembly: GCA_032466535.1. Lineage (NCBI taxonomy): Eukaryota > Metazoa > Chordata > Aves > Psittaciformes > Psittacidae > Forpus > Forpus xanthops. The sequence goes on from JASSUY010041944.1 coordinate 29,560, forward strand.
GCCTGAAGTTCTGCTGCATCTACCCAGCAGCCCATATGTGCGCCATGACACCAAGTTGCCCTCTGTAGGAACAGCTGACCCACAAGTGACCACTTAATCTGCTTCTCTATCCAATTTGGCTCAGCCAGGTGGCATCTGCCTTCCACCACGCTACTGCAAACATGCTCAAAGCCAATCCCTGCTAAACAGTGAGTGCTGGAATCAGCACGCAGTGAGGCAGTGGATTATGGCTGGCTGTTGCCTGAAAATCATGCTGAACTTTCAAAGACAGAGGGATCAGTAAATGTGTTAGCGGAAGCCAAGGTCCCTGACCTCCATGGTCCTCCAACCATCTCATGAAAGTGCTGGAGGGTGTGCAGTCCAAGAATGGAACATTGAAGACACCTACCTCCAAGGCTGCTGTGCACATTTTCAGCAGGGAAGAAAAAAAGCTCAAAGCAAAATAGACACAGTGATTGAAAAGGAAACAGACTAAAGACAGTCACATGAGTGCAGCCATGTCCAAGCAGTTATACCATATGCATTTATAGATATCTGTCAAAAATTCCTACCTACCCCTTGAGAGGGTATAAATCATGGGAAGAACTATTATACATGCTGCAGCCTACCCATTATACCTAAAGCTGTGTCAGAGGATTACCAAACAGTGTCCACCAGGAGGACTCTTGAGTTTTTACCTCACCCCTGAAGACCAAGTACCACGGGGCAGTCTGAGAAAGGTGACTCAGGAGGTGCATATTGTTCCAGACGTGATTAAGGCAGGACAAATATCAGGGAACTAGATGGTTTCCCAATCTCCATGCATTTGAACAGCCTCTTTTTGACTCATTAGTATCTCCAGCATACAAAACCCTAAGTGCTTTAGGGGCATTTACCTAGGGGTAAAGACCTTGGCCAGTACTGATGGCTGGTAAGTATATGAAAGTGCAAAACAGCTGTCAGTGGAAGTGGGTTTTGAACTCTAGGCTGTTTCATTTCCAGCTGAGCAAATTTTCTCCATATTTTATGGGATACAGAGAGAACACTCTCTTGTGCCTAAGCACCACTCCTTGTCTCTGCAATACAACTGAAAAAATAGGCTAATCAGACCAAAATGCAGAGCATGATAAAAGACTGGGAACATTCAGGGTGCAGTTAGAGAAGATGGGAATCACTCCTGTAGCCTAGGGAGGGCTGGTATTGCTGCTCCGATCATAGCACACAGAGGTAGAAGATTATCCAAGATGTTCATCATATTTGAAAAATCACGGCAGTCAGGTGAAGTTCTCAACAACTGGAAAAAGTGAAATATAACCCACATTTTCAAGGGGAAAATGGATGACCCGGGGAACTACAGACCAGTCAGCCTCACCTCTGTGCCTGGCAAAATCTTGGAGCAGATTGTCCTGGGAGGCATGCTGAGGCACATGAAAAACAACAAGGTGCTTGGCGACAGCCAGCATGGCTTCACTAAGGGAAATTCTGCCTGTCCAATCTGGTGGCCTTCTATGATGGTGTCATGGGTTCAGCAGCAGCAGTCATTTTTCCCCTTTAAATAGTAGCTGGTGTAGCGCTGCACTTTGGATTTTTGGCTTGGGAACAGTGCTGATAACACCAGTGTTTATAGTTACGGCTTGGAATGTTTTGGTTTGACCAAGGACTTTCTG
>JASSUY010041945.1:0-23068 GCA_032466535.1 Forpus xanthops
CCCCGGTCCTGGAGAGCGGCGAGAAGTGGGGATGGGGGGGGAACGCGGGAAGGGGGCGGCGGGACTCACTGCAGCAGCGAGCGGCGCGCACGCTTTTTCAAATCTCCCTCATTCCGGCCCCTCCCGCCTCGTGTGCGAGCTCGGGAGGCGCCGCCGCCGAGGCGGCGGCCGCTGCCATGCGCCCTACTCCCGCTTACCCTCTCTCCGCCGCCCACCCAAACCCCCTCCCCGCAACCCCGGCCACTCACAGCGGCCCGCCAGCACCCCTTGCTCCGCTCCGCCGCTGCCTCCCCCAAGCTCTCCTCCTGCGCCCGCCGCCGCCGCCTCACAACAGGTTTCCTGTCAGCGACACGCGCGCGCGGCAGCGACACTCACCAGCCAGCGGCGGCTACCGCCGCCACCATCTTCCCTCCGCCCGCCGCCCCCGGCGCCGCAGGCTGAGCCCAGCCGAAGGGAGCCGAGCAGCGCTGCTCCCCGGCGGGGCGGATGGGGCGGCGAGCGGGCGGGCAGAGGGGGAGGGAAGTGGCGCGAAGGCAGGTCCCGGCGGCAGCAGCGGCCGGGCTCGGGGACCATGTGGGTGAATGAAGGGCGGTGGCTCCCGCCTCAACGTAAATATCCACAAGCCCCGCTCCGCCCTCATTAGAATAGAAAACAAAGTGCTTCCGAGCGGCCCGCCGCCCAATCGCCGGCCGCGGCTCCCCGCCCCCGCCCGCCGCGATTCATACAGAGGCACACACATACACGTACATACACATACATACGTACACACACACCCACCAGGCACGCACTGAGCCCGCCCGCACGGCCTGGCCCGCCCGCACGGGCACCGCCGCTACCGTCGCCGCAAACTTTGTCTCCGGGTTCCGCTGGGGGCCGGGCCGTGGAGGGGGAGCGCGGGGAGCACCGCACCGCTCCGCGTGCGGCTCCCGATGGGGGCTGGCGGTGCTGCGCGCATCCTGCCTGCGCTGGCTGTGGGGAGGGGGCGGGGTGGGCTGGAGCGGGTGGGGGATGCGCATAGTGGCTCCGCGCTCGCGGGAGGGCCGGGGGGAGGCCTGGCCGCGGAGGGTGGATTGGGATGGGCAGGGCCCGCCCGCCGCCCCGCGAAGTTGAGCGCGGTGGGGAGCGGGAGTAGGACTGCCCTTGGCCCCACGCGGAGCCGCGGAAGGGAGCGGTGGTCCGGCTTGAGACTGCACTTGTCCAGAGGGGAAGGAAACTCTTGCATTTGCGCTTGGCCCAAAGCAGAGAGGGGGGACGGGACAGGAAACCCCATTCGCAGGGATGCGAGCGGGAAGCAGCTTACCCGGTCGCCGCTTGTGGCTCGGAGTCCCACCCGCAACTCGCGGTTCCCGGGTGGGACGTTCCCCCACTACGGGGACTCCGGGCGGTGCCACCGGGAGCAGCGCCCGTTCTCCAAGCAGCTACGCTCTTCCCGGAGCCACCATGAGCTGTAGCTGCCCCGGGAGGGCGGGAGCCGAGGCCGGGGGCAGCACAATCTGGGCAGCGTGCTGCTGCTGCGGGAGCCAGGAGTGCCGGCACCCGTGGGATGCTCTTTGTGGCAAAACCGCATGCAGAAGGGGTGGAAAGGGTGTAAGTGACGTGTGCGAAAAAAAAAAAAAAAAAGATATGTAATTACTAGGCTTTCCCGTGGCCCTGTGTCATCGTTGCTTTCGTCACAGTTCTCTGGTCTCGGAGCAGATAGATAATGATAATTGGAGATCAGCATACTTTCCCGTGACACATGCTAATTTTACAATGACTTAATTTAATCCTGTGTTTTAAAAGGTGAAAATGTCTTGTATTTTACACAACAGGGAATGTCTTATAGATCGACATTTCCACAGTTCCTTACTTTACTATACATTGAGAAATCGCTTTGTCTTCCAAATAAAAAGGTCTGAATTTGCCACTTCCAGGGCACTTTAAAGTTTTGTTTGTTTGCTGTTGCAGCATTCTGATGATTTATGCAGGTAACTGAATATTTAGTTTTATCAGTTATTCTAGCTAAATTAAATGCATAGCAGAAAAAGTATTCCTGTTCTCAGTTTGTCATGTTTTGTAGTTCTTTGGAATGGGACACTAGTCATTCCTAAGCTCATAACTACATTTCATTAAAGCTGCATTATCTTTTCAGTACCTTTGCTGTGTTTGAAGCTTCAGAACATAATAAACCAGAGTTTGAGGTTGTTTGGGATATTAGCATTTATGAGTGATGTCAAATGTCGTGGAATTTGAGTCAGTTTTTTTCATCCACACCTGTTAGTCTGGGTTTTTTTTTTTGTTAGCTTAGATTTTTACTACTGTACATAAAAAATGTTTTGCAATACTATATTTGATAAAGGATCATATGAGCTGAAAACGATAGCTGCTTTTTAAAGTACAAAATGTAGTTGTCTTTTTGTTGTATAGTAGTAATATTGAAGTTGTTCTCCCTTGCAACTGAGGCTCCTTTTCCACTCCTTCACCTTATTTGCCTCACATCTCCCCCCATTTCTTTGTTGTTGGTTTTTTTTTTGTTTGTTTATTTGTTTGTGGTTGGTTGGTTGGTTGTTTTGGGTTTTTTTTAGGGGGGAGTTTTCTTTCTAGCCTTCCATAACTTTTGGCAAAAAAGCCAGAAACAAGGTAACGATTAAAGTACAAATATAAGCATATTTTTTATTCTTACTGCTTTGGATGAACTCCAGGCCTTACAAGAGTTGGTAGCAATAGTACTTCTGATTGAACAGGTAAGATTTCAATCTTTGTCTAATATCCAAAGGTTCCAGCCTACTTTCACAAAGCTGGGAAGGTAACTTGTCTCCTCAGAATCTAGTGTAACTGAAGTGGTAGGGAAAATGATGTTACATTGCACCAAACTGTTCACTGGCTGAAAACAACCAGCACAGCATAAGCAATAAAGAATACAAGACTGTTTTTTTCAGTGACTTTGCTCATTTGCAGCTGATACACTGAATTCAGGACTTAGGTGTCTTTGTACCTCTTACAACACCTAGAAGAAACATGCCATGGGTGAAGAAAATGAAATGTATTTTTTCACTGATCCAAATGGTTATGTCCAGAGAATCCATTCTGGCTCCCACTGAAAACCTTGGAATGGTATTCATAAAGCCCCTGGGCATGTATGCTGTCCACTAGCACATATGTCACTGTATTTTGTGTTTCATAGCTCTAGTGGATTCTCTTAAAGCTGACTTTCTTTGAATGTAGCTTTGGAGTAAAATTCTCTGAGAATGGATTTTGTAAGAGGAAAACGGACAACTATGAATTCTCTCAAAGGGGAAAACTGTTAAACATTAAATATTCTTCAATATCTTGCAGAAAATAGTCAGAAATAAAGGCTCTTAAGATCACTGGTTTTTAACATGTACTAGATCATGTTTGCTCTGTGTGGAGGGCTGCCCATCTTATTTTTGCTTACTACAGTACCTGAGCACATCTTATTTATCATGATATTTACCTTCACAACACAGTGAGATGTGGCAATTACTTTTCCCATGTAACAGTTTGAGAATCTGACATAAGTTAGTCTTTCAAGGCTGAGGCTGGCACCTTAACTAAGGCCAGTTTTCTCTGTTTTTATCCATATAAGGAATATGAAATAGACCTATGTTCTTTGTACATCACTCATGATCATGGGTAATGTGTATGTTAAGCAATGCATGCTACAAAGAAATCTTAGGAAACAGCTAATTTAGAAAGCTGTTCCTAGAAGAAAACAAAAAATGATATCTGAAGTAAAACTAAAACTTTTATAAGTTTGTTTAACAAATGCCATTATCCAACAAGATGTACAGTAGTGATGTCCATTTACAGTTCTGAAATTAAATACTGAAGATAATTAAAAAAAGTTTACAACATTCTTTTTTGTGATTTTAGTCATTTGTTTCTAAAAAATATAACTGAACTGATTAGTGACGGACTGACAGAAGGTGCTCTAGTTTGGTATTGTACTCACAACTTTAAAAATTAGCCTTTTTTAAAAATTTGTGTTATCTCAAAGCTTTACGAACTGTTTGTCTGTAACAGAGGTGACATTTAATTGTTGGTGAGAAAGAAAAAAGTGGGATGAAAAATTCCCCAAGTACCTTATTATTTTTATTGCTGCTAATAGATGAACCATTTAAAATTAAAAAGAATTAACTTGTCTAAAGTAAAACATTTTGGGATTCTCTGATACTTCAGAGGTAATTCTTACTGTTCCACTTACAGTCTTAAGAACACTAAATAAAATTGACAAAACAGCAAATGAAAATGGTATGAAGAGGCTGCTCTGTTTTTCGGATTAAAATATACTTGACAATCGTACTGGTTTTTTTCTTAAACCAAACCTTTAATTCCTTCAATTTTGTCATACTCTAATACACATGAATCGTAATTTCAAATATTTTTATTTAGAAGGAGGCATGCACTCTGCAGGTATGTGAGTTATAACAAGATACAAGAGTCCTCAGTCGCAGGCAGTTAAACATACATATCTGATTTTTATTCTTGGGAGTTTAGTACTGTTATCATGCAACCATTAATTTTATTTCCTAGTGTTTATGGTGTTATCCTATATAGAGAGTAGTGTTTGCACAGACTCTGCCTATTTATTTGACTTGTAAAAATGTTCCCCTTTATATGTTAGTTTCATTTGAGGTACAGAAGTCTCTAATTTGTGGGTATATATCTGCAGAAAGGTGAAAATTTAACAGCTGAAGCAGCATCGAAAGAAGGACAATGTTAAATTTGCAGCACTAAGATAAGGTTTCCCTTACCTCTGTCCTCCTCTGAGGTTTGAGATTTGCATATCTAGAGCCTGGCATGTTTGGACACAGGCAGGACTCTTGCCTCCCCTCTTCTCTCTCAAACTGGCCCAAAGTGTCTGCTTCTGTGATTTTTATGGAGCTAGGTTTTGCTGTGAGGTGTGCTTTAAGTTTCTTGAGAATGCTAACAAAAAATGGGAAATACTTCTTGTTAGGACACTGAGCTATTCTGAAGTAATTCGGAGAGATGTGAGTGTGATCCACACAGCTATAGGAAGCAAGTGTTGCTGGGAGAAGGGCTGAAGATAAGCTGCTTCACCTTCCACTATTCTGTCCTCTGTCTCACAATTTTACTTTCTTGGCTGCTGAAACTCTCTCACGGCTTACTATTTCATGCCATTCACTGCCTTTCCTTTTCTCAGTTCCTAAGTATCTTCCCAGTCCTTGCTTAAATATGCAGTCTAGAGGGAAGTGGTGTGAAAAGCACTAAACAGCTGGAAAACAGGAGAAACCATAGGATTTACTTCTAAGCAAACTAAATATAAAAGCGTATGATGGGGAAAAAATCACAGGTGTAAAAATTATCTTTAAAAAGAAGGTATTTGGAAAGATAGGAGAAAATACTAAAGAAGAGGCTGTGAAAAAATGGACAAAGAAGAACTTGAGAGAAATAGGGACAGGTTCTCTTCAGGATGAAGTTGTGCTCTGTCACTTTTTGCGAATGTACAATAAATACATCCGTACTATAGGCTTTCTAGGTACTGTACAAGTAATTTTTAATTTATTCACTTTGCATCCATGCAAAAAGCATGTACATTTTTTCCCTGCTTTGTGAGCATTCAAAATGACTAAGAGCATGGTTTCATGCCATGCAGTGCTTCAGTGAGGCTAAAAAAAGAACATGCCAGGAGAAATAAAGCAAAGTTGCTGTTGCGCATTTCCCAAAATTACCTTCCCACACTCCATGGAATAGTTTTTCCACTGTTGTATAGGAACGAATCCTGGTGCATTAACACATATAATTATGTGATATAACTTTGCAGATGTATAAGGACAGTTATTGAAATATATGCCGTTACGGAGACATGGTTATCTTTTAGGGATTCCCCTACATGGGTTCGTTAATCCAAATGCTTCAAACAGCTCCCCATCTCCTGAGTTAATCAGAAAAGGAAGATGAACAGTGAAGGAGTTGAAAAGGATGAAAATATAGATGGAAGGATTGGAATAACACATGTACTGTAGGAATTTGGAAATACAATGATTAATACAGTAAATGAGAGAGAATTAGTATGGAAGAGGAAATTATTGTGTAATTAAGAGAAAATTGAGTGGTGAAACAAAAATGGGATTTTAGACTTTATATATTCACATGAGAGCAGTTGCTGAATACCAACACACAGTGGGACCTTTTCAGTGTTACAATGAGACGTAGGTTATATTACAGATATTCTTCAAATAATATCTATAATCTTTTGATATTTCTATTTAAGAATTTTACACTTCTGTCTTTATCCTGAATCTGCAGGACTACTGTTAACTTTTATTTCAGGTCATCTCAGATCCCTGCTCTGTTGGTGGTCTTTGACCCTGAAATTAGTCAATGAGTAAAGCACCACCAGTGCCTCAGTGGAGCCTTTGCTAATGTTTTTTGAAGCATTTGTCAATTTTGTTGATCAAACATAACCCCACCGTCCAACCAGAGCCTGAATATTTGGACTGCACAATGAACTGAGATGACTTGGGAAACATCTCTTGATGGACAATGTGCAGTAATAAACGTTATACTTCCACTTAATGTCCATATGTCTGCAGGCAGTGATGGTTATGTATCTAAGACAGCCTTTGATAACCCTTTCTTGGAGTGCATGTGGAGCTGAGTAGACCCAAGATACCTCATCCCATGGGGGAATTAAGCCTTCCAGCCTTTGTGAGCTGTGTGTTTTCCATACTGTCAGCCTCACCCTTATTTTGCACTCTTGTGAATGCTCAGTCCTTCCTGTTTTCTCCAATGCCATCCTCAGCTCCTACAAAGCCTTCTGAGGTGAGGAACTATGAGAAAGACGCAGATTAAAAGAATGTATGTATATAACTGTATTTTCTTCTCATTTAAATAAATTTTAAGATGTTTGTCAAGGTAGGAACAAACTTCAGATATTTATTTCCTCCCTTTTTAATTTAGTTCAATCATTTTTATCTATCACAGTAAAATACAGTAATTCCATTCCTTTCAGCATCACGTGGGTTAGCTGTGTGCAAGCTTTTTAAAAGCGCTCTCTCTTGTTAGTGAGAAAAGTTATTCAGTAAATTCAGGTGGATGGCTTTTCATATGTATATTTTGAAGACCACTGTGGCTCTACCCTGTCACTGTTCTTAAATTAACTATACTAAGATACACTTACGTGTGAATGCATGTATACACCAATAAAAATGGGTAGTGATGCCATAAGTATTCAGCTTGCCCTAGTCTACTGTAGAATATTTGACAAAGATTTTAGATTTGTCAGTAGCTTTGTGTCAGTGGGACTAATGTTTCTTGCTGGCATCAGTGTGTACGTTGATGAATATCCTTTGTCAGGTCAGCAACTTGTGAGAATTTATGACTTGCAAGCTGGGTTGGATATGCTGGTCCTAGAAGAGAAGGATGATAGGACCTTTCATAAGGGGAAGTTCTGAACTGTTATATTCCCATTTTTGATGGCTTCAGGCATTGAACTAAAAATAGCTTTATTCTAGTAATGATTTTTACTAGATGTTACTAGCAACAAGTTATCTGTATCAGTCAGTTCACCTGACTTGAGGAATGCTTTTTGCTTGGAAGGTATTCTTGACTAGCGCGCTGCCCTCAGTAAGTGCAGAGGCGGCACATTTTTGCTTTAATCTATGACTATTCCTTGCTTCGTCTTCTTTCTTCCTACTCAAAGTGGGAAACCACTAAGGTTTAGAAGTGAGATACTGGACTACTTGCTGTCACTGTGCTGACAACATGCAACTTGCCATTTTGGTGTCTCCTTTTCTGTGATTCATATTGCTTAAGTAGAAAAGATAATTCTATGTTTGTTAGAGGTGGAGGTTTGGACAAGAGCTAACATTGCAGTAGCAGAGTGGGGAAAAAGGAGAAAAAAAGTAGTCTATTAGCATCTTTGATTAGTGAGCTTGACCACCTTTCGTAACAAGTATTTTAGATATGCAGTCTACTTGTTCAAACAGATGAATATGTATCAGAAGCAAATAAAGTAATAGTAATTTTCAACTACATTTAGGCAAATTCTATTATCTTTTTGTCAGCAAACCCTTCTCCAGTTGTGCACGTCACTGTTGTATCTCAGTTGCAGTTATGTTTGCAGTACAGTTTCAGTCAGCAAACCTAATTCAGATCCTTTCACGAAGAGAGATGCATCTCACCTGAATATAGTGTGTTCAAGAGCTTTGCTAAATTGTAACATGGAACTTACAATATTGAACTACAGCAAAACAAATGTCATGTTCTGTGGGCTTTCAGATATTACAAGTCACTTTCATGCCCTTTGCATAAGGTGTTTATTAACAGCACAAATAAAAAAAAAAAATAAATCTGGATCTTATTGATTTTTCAGAACAAAATAAATCCACACTTTTTAATCTCATAAATTTATCTGAAAATAGCAAAGTATAGGAGCAAATGTAAATACGAATGGACAGAGTGAATGAAAATACAGATTTTATAATGTCACAAATAAATGCTGCTTTGAAGGATCCAACAAATATTATTTGAAAATTAAAAATCCAGAAATCAGAACTTTCATATTCAGATATCTTTTAATTAAATACTATAGTAGGACTTCATTAAAAAAATAAAATTGTGTATTCAAACATACTGTTAGCTGGTTTACTTTAAGAGACTCCTTCAAATACTGTGCAAATAATATCTTTTTAACATAGGCTTAAAATTTTGCTTTTTAGTGTGTTATGTCTTCAAAGACATAGTTTTAGCGGAAGAAGACAAAACTTCATTGACACTTAGGAAGTTCTTTTATGCAACCAATTGCATGTGCTATCTTTATCTTTTTATTTAGGAAAATGTAGCTACATATATTTCAACTGCTGAATTTCCTGAAGTGAAAGAAAGCACATGAATAGAGAATTGCATAATAATGTTATAACTTAATGTTAATTGGCAAGTTAAATAATGAAGCAAATAATGATGAATTGTCAGCATCATACATGTGTGCATGTACAAAGAAAGACTGAGCAGCTTTGAAAATGAATGAGCTGCTGCAGTTTCAGTTAGTTCAGTCATTTTTACAACAAAATCAAAATCTGATAATTGTATTAAGTTCAATAAGTAGACTATGATCACTCAGAATTATTAAAATTAAAAAACTATAGATGTTAGTGAAGAAATCTGTCATATTTCATTAGAGAATGACACACTAAATATTAAAAATATGCTAAGTAATTTGGCTGATGTGCCACATAATTTGAAATACTTTAACCTAACATGATTTATGGAACAAATGCAAAACAAATGCAGAGGTAAAAATAGAATGTTTACGAGGAGAAGGAAATAAAAATATCTCATCCTTCTCTAAGAAATTATTGTAGTCATTAAGACCCATAATGGTTATGACTGTTAGATATACCTTAAAAAAAATGTTTAGTCGAATTACACATTAATTAAGCTTATTCATATTCCTTTTGGAGCAATGGTAAAGCTATTTTTGACCTCAGTTACACTATTTCCCTGCATGAGCAAATAATATTATATTCTATATTTTCATCTCTGATCAAATGCTAAATGTGAAGAAATATACTTGCCTGATTTAAAAAAAAAAAAAAAAAACCCAAAAAACCCCTAAGCAAACAAAAAAATTCAAAATGAGCAAATCTTGCTCCACCTCGTGTTTCAATTAAACATTTTCAAGAAAAGTCTTAAGATACATACTTTCTCTGTTTATCCTCAAAATATTTTCTCATTTTATTTTATGCTATTATCTTCTCTCCTTCCATCTGCATCACACTTTTCAGGTTTTTCCTCAAAAAAAGTCTTTTCAGCCCTATAATTATCCCATGCATAATGAACATGGCAATGCTGTTTCTGATACACAAACTAAGCTTGCTAACAGCTGCTTTAGGTATCGCAGCATCATGCTGCATCGTAGTACCCTGTGGACAGACTTGCAAAGCACATTATTTGTTTTGTTTTTTCAGAAGTGCTGAGCACAAGTAACTTGCAAGATGCTAAGTGCCCTGCTCCTGATTGCTCACACTGAGGTGTAAATACACTCATTGCCTCCCTGAGTGCCCAAAGAATAAATCAGAAATCCAAGCAGGAGTTTTTGACCATGGCATCTTACTTCGTTATTACACAGTGTGGAAATGTACTTGAAATATTTATCATACATCTGCATTTGCACACTGATCACTGTATCTTACTGTATCTTTCAGTTTCAGAAACTGAAAATGATGTTTTTGAAGTAATGTCAAAATGAAAAACACACAAGTTGATTTTCACAATGCACATATACATATGCTAATGATAAATCATAGAATAGTTTGGGTTGGAAGGGTCATCTAGTCCTACCCCCAAAAATTATATTGAGGACAAGAAATCTGCAGTGATAATTTTGGTTAAAAAGGTGAATATTTCTTTATAGAGATTGTCTCATTTTTCTCTGATGAATCCAGCACAGAAAATTATTCATACCTTTTAGTTTTACAAAATTATTTCAGCTTTGGTCAGTTCCACCAATTCATAAGTTTAGCTGCTGAGCAGAAAAGTGATATTAACAGCTTAGAAGCAATCTGAATTTAAACTGTGGCATTTTGTATAGAATGCACTGGATATATTTGGGTTTTGAAATGTACTTACGCCATTGTGGCAGCATCAAGAAGTTTATGTTTTAATACAGTGAGGAAGATTTTTTTAGGACCTCTGAACTGAGAAACTCTGGTTCAGTATCTTGTGAATAAGAAGCATAAGCAATATGAAATAATGAGTAATATGTAAAAATGATAGATTTTTTCAATTTGTAATCTGAAATATTTTAAGATACTGCTTTACTAAAAGAAGAAGTTGCGCTATGTTTTTTCCACAGCCCACTCTTTAAGCAAAATATTTAGTATAACACTGACTCTACTCAATAGCTTTTTCTGGCCAGTAACCATGGGACAGATTTATCAATAGCATAAATGCAGTAGACTTTTGAAACCTTATGGTAGCTAGCAACTTGATCCAACAAATGCAAGACTGAAGATGAAAACAAACTCATTACAGAATAGAAAAGGATGCAGTCTAACTGATATTAACAATATAAAGTGAATTAACAACCCAAGCCCTTATGCTCTATCAAACTGAGGAATCAACTTTCATAGAATAATGGAGGAGAATAAGTATATTATAGATGTAATCACAGTAAGAAGGAGAACTAGGGAAAAGAGTAGGAGTGATGATATTTTACTATACTTTCAAAAGATACAAAGGTGTTCAGTTAGTTCATCTTTAATATCTTTGTCTTTATTCTGTTTTAGAAGATTGTGGTTAATGTAAGATGTGAATTCTCCCATTTCTATCCATATGGTTCTAAACCAAAAATAGTTTCCCCACTTCATATGGATTTCTCCAAATAAGGAGTGAAGAAACTGTAAATTAACTTCTCATTACTACAGAACAAATGCATACTTCCAATATGCTGATTTGGGGGGAGAGGAGAAATAAGGAGACAGCTCTTTGGAAAACCCTGTTGAAATCTGTCTTCTAGAAATTTCCCACTTAATTGCAGATTTTTTTTTAAGCAACATTTAATTATTTCTCTGTATACATATGAAAGCAAAAATAAAACTCAACAAAAAAACCCAAATGCTGAAAAAAACAGCCCAGGTTGCCCTCAGCAGAACATCAATAAAATAAATTGGATTTTCCAGTGAGTTTCATTAAACTTGTAAATGCTTGAGTCTGGTTAGAATGTGATAAAACAATGAGATAAGATGATCCCAACAAAAATCCTGTGCTATGGCTTAACACAACTAAAATAGCAGAGGTGACCAGATAGATAGGAAACCAAGATGAGAATGTCAAGCCAGAACTAAGCTACGGAGACTGTTGCAGGGATCCACAACAGAAAACTTAATGGTTTTCTGGGTGTCTGCTGTTATCCAGACCTATGGATCCCAAGAAATGATCTTTGAGAATGGCAATTTCTACCTTTTTTCTGTTGTGATGCTTTCTTCAGCACCACTCGTATTTTAATGTACAGGAAATACAACATCTGTTGTCAGCTATTGAAGGCAAATAGGCTGGGCAAGATGCACCACATGATCCAGAATGACAGCATTTATAGGTCTGTAACACAAATACATGCAATTATAATAAAGAACAAACTTAGAGTTTTACATATACTAGGACATTAATCTCCACTGCTTTTCACTGAAAAAAAGATGATACATGATTGGAATTTTTTAAATGGCCATGCAGTAGCTTTATGGAAACCAATTCCCAAAGTATATTCTCTCCACAAAATTTTTGTATACATGTATATGTTTAGATTTGTTATATATGGATATGAGTGTATATGTTTTAAGATTTAAAGACACCAGGCATAATATTATGGTAGTGTTGGCTTTAATATCATTATAGTCTAGAAAGTACCAATGGTAGGTTTTTTCCTTTCACACATATAAATCAGTATAAATTTCTGTAAATGAAGTTAATATTCAATGTTTTGACCCTTACAAACAAGCACATTTTTCTGACATTTTGGGTCAATACTCTGTTTCCATGTTGTTTTATAACAAATTTTCAATAGAACAAAGAAACACTACATTCATTGCAAGAATGGAGGTTAAAAACAAGTTCCTGAACTTAAAAGTCAGTAAACAGAGTTATCTATTATGGTCCTTTTATTTGTGTCATCATTCTGTACATCAAGAAAAAGCATCTACTGTCTCAACACCTTTAGCCCTTTTTGTTGGTGCTGCTACCGTTCCTGGCATCTTTGTCTTGTTTTCTTTGAAATCCTTGAATTTTTTAGTCTGAAAATATCTGTACTTTTCAAGATTTTCAAATTTATATATATAAAAATTATATATAAATATATGCTTAAATTTCCCACACATAAGATTTCCTGTCCCTCTTCCTGCATCCTCTTCTACAAAACAATTTTATGTTTACCTGCTTCATTCAAATGTATGGAAGTTGTTGTATGAGCTTACTTATGGCTTTTCTCTGAATTCACTGTGTTCTCAGCTCGTGGTTTGGAGAATTAACTGTTCTCCAATTATAAATTGCTGCTACATAGAGCTGAATTTGAAATTTTTATTCTGGGTTTTCATTTTTCAACATTTTGGGTGTTGTGTACAATTTTAGTTTTTGACTGATGTTAGCATCTTTGTAAGTTTGAAATTGCTGTCATGTGTTATAAATGATTATTTAATTGTTGTATAGGTATGCATATCTAGTTTGATAATTTATATGAATTTATAAACCCTGAAAATGGAAAAATAGGAGAAGGCTGTTGCTTATGATACTGAAGATTGCCGCTGAGGACAGAGCTTTTTAGACATGCTGGACAGCTTGCTTGAATACTCTGTCCTTATAGATACTCAGCTGTGAATGGATGGAGAATAAAAAAGTAACTCTTAAGCACTTCAAGCACTGTATACCATCAGATACTGGACATATAAATCCTTACGATGTTAACTTATGCAGCAAAATTATTATTATTTTAATATGTGTACCCTGACTGGTAACCACATCTTACTTCTGTACAAAGATATTCAATAAAAATGAAAGGCAAATAGCAAGACTCACATCTTCAGCTAGGAAAAGCTGAGAAACTGATGGCATGATTTAGATACCCAAATTCTGATATAATATGAAAATGTGTGCAGTTCTCTAAATTGCTGTTGGATGGCTACAAGAATGTTTAGAAGCTACCCCTTTTTTTTTTGTGGAGAACACATAGCTTATGCATCAATATTAACAATACCTGAGCATCATCATGCTCAAATAGAGAGGAAATTTTGTTTTTATTTCATACATCTAACTCTTTCTATTTCTTTACTTATGGAGGGGCATTTGCTATTAACTGACATTTATCAGAAAATAATTACCACTATTGCCATAGAAGACCTAGCAAATGCTTTGCAGTACTCCAAGAATTTGGAATTTATGTATTCATAGTTATAAATAAAGAAGGTAAAGGCTACATACAAGTGAAATGAGGTGAAAGAATTCACATGAATGACAGAAGATAAATGCTCTCAAAGCATATATGTATTTCCACGTTTTAAAAAAAAACATAATAGAAATCTATTTTGCTTGTTCCAAATTTTTTCTCATTTTCAAGCAGTAGCTCAACTAGAAACTTAATAGGCGGATGCACGTCTTGTTTGTTTTTGTAGATGCTTGATATTTTTTGATTGTAATTTAATGATCATTAATTTTCTTTCTTTGATGTGAAATATAAGTTTAGATATGCAGGCATGAGTTCATGTTTACCTTATTTAATACAATGTGATCACTGTTAAAGAATTTGGTGAAAACTGACGTAGAAACATATCCTACTCCATATTTAGCATTTGAGTTGTGGAATGGCAATTGCAAAGCGTGTATTGTCTTCTCTTGACATTTGTTCAACAGAAACTGAAAATGAAAGAGTACCAGAGTCATCTCTACTTGTGGATAAATAAGAGGACAAACAAAATAACCGTTAAACCTTCAGAGCATTTGGGACTGCGCAACCTTAGAATACCTGGGCTTAACATATCCATGCTATAGCAAGGCTGGGATTCTCTATGACTCTTAAAAAAGACTACTTTCCTGCAATGTTAGCATGGTGAGTGTTAAGTGGGTTATAAATATCAGTATCGTGTATTATGTTAATGTTAGCTTTTGGCATGTTACATTTTAATTTGGTACAAAAGACAATGTGGGGCCTTTTGGGGACCCAACTTCACAGAAAGGAATCTGGATATCCTGCATGAAGATCTAGTATTTATCAGCCTAGAACAAGGCATAATAAAATCGAGTTCTTTCAAGCAAATAGAATTCTTGCAAGCACCATAAAAGGTGAAGTCCAGAAATGTGCCTTAATTTTGCTGCTGTACCTGAAGTCTGGAATCTGAAACTGCTGAAGTTCAGAGCAAATAATTTAGTCACCTGTACTGACTACAGCTATTTAAGCCAAGAGTGTCTTAAATAGACAGAGAAGAATTCTTACATGGGTGACATTCCATATAACAGAAATCATTGCAAGCATGATTTCTGTAATTTCATATGACTGCTGGTTCCTGTGCTTTGTTAATCATAAATTATTATACCCCTAGTCAGTGGTGAGAGACTAGACAATATGAGATACCCATGTTCTTAAGTCTAATAAGAATCTATCTTCAGCTTTCTGGAGGAAGAAAGGACTGTCATGTTATTGAACAGTGCAGGTATGAGGTACCTCGACTTCTGTTGTAAAAATGTCCCCTCACTTGTACAAGATAGCTTATTTGTAGGGGTGTAGGTCGTTCTAATCAACGCCAGAGGAGCCTACTTTATTATATTCAATGCAATTTCGCACATAATAGATATGAAGACAGTACATTTTGCCACCTAAAAATACTTTATGGATGTGCGTCTTGAATACTCAATAAATTCCATACTGCACATTTTTTATCTGACTGCACAAATTGGGAAGTATTGTAGTCTGTGGTTTTTATAGAACAGTTCCTCAGTCTTCATCAGCAAGTGCTTCAGCCACACCACCCAAGTTGCAGAAGTCAGAATGAAAAATTACCTTTTGTAGAAGATCAGTTTTGAGACTGCCTAAGGAACCTGAAGGTGTACGTGCTCATCGGAAGCATGGCACAGGTTGCCAGAGAAGCTGTGGTTGCCCATCCCTGGCAGTGTTCAAGGCCAGGTTGGATGGGGCCTTGAGCAACCTGGTCTAGTGGAAGGTGTCCCTCCCTGTGGGAGGAGATTGGAACCGTATGAGCTTTAGGGTCCCTGCCAACACAAACCATTCTATGATTCCATGATTCTGTTATTCTGTTATTTTGTGGTCTTCATGATCTAATCAGCTAGGCTACCTTCTTACACAGTGAAGAGCAGTGTTTTCTAGAGTGGACATTTTGAATACTACAGTCCATAAAAAATTCTTAAAAGTGCCTTTCCCTTTCCTTTAAGCCTGTAAGAAGTCTACCCTTACTAGCTCAAGTTTAGTTATTGTAGATACATGAAACTACATAAGGTGTATTTTCTACATACTGGTAAAATGTTTTCGTTCTGTTTTCCACTCAAAAGAGTATGTGTTAATAGCTTTCAGCTCTAAAAAAACACAAGTACCTTTGATTACACTTTTTTCCCGAGAAGGTAACACTGTTTGTACGGATTTACAGTAACAGATATATTATGGATCTTCAAAGTCTTCCCAGACACCTGATGAACAACACTCTTATGCTTTTGCATATAATATACTAAATTTGATCTGAACTCTGACTAAATATGATACAACTTTGAAGTTCCTTAGTGTCTCTATTCCCATTTCACTCAATCTTTCTTCCAGTTTTATGTCTCTAGAGTTTGAAACAGCATGATGATTAGTTTGAAACAACAGGATTATTACTGCTACATCAGTGTACTTATTGTCTGCATATGGAAGAATTCTGAAAAGGTTCAAGCTGAAGTGAGTAAACTGTACAGCTTTAAAAGTTTGAAGAGTAATATTAAATTGTGTCAAAGTAAACCTCCACAGTTTCAGTCTAGGACTACAGAGATAGGATGTTCCTGGATAAATAAGAGGCTCAAGTTATGTTACCAAAAAGGAACAAAGGCAGAAATAATGGTCTTCTAGTGCCCTCTCTTTGTTAGGTTTAGGATCAGTTGTGGAGAATATTGATGTAACCACATAGCTCCACTTAAAGTAAGAAAATATGTCACTTTGTATCTTGAATGGTTGTGAAGATGTGATATGACATAACTTGGTAGGAATTGTTCAGACTGAAAAAATGGCAGAGGCTTGGAACCTCATAAATATCTCATAAACCCAAGATATTTTCTTATTACCATGGACAATATTAAAAGTATGTGGCATGTTACTAACCTGCAATCTTACCATCAGATGAGGGTAGTTGTGGTACTGACAAGCTTGTCCTTTCACCCCTATTTCTATTTGTTTTCATTTCCCTCTTTCAGGTATGCTGTTCAAGGTAGAGAAAGAAAAATTTATTTCATGATCATTTTGAAACTGAAGAGAACAATAGCACTTTAATGGGAAGAACAACAATATTTATATAAATTTTAAGAGTATATATCTGTCCATATCAAACAAGAAATTTCAAGAAATGTGTGATTAAATGCTCACATTATCTCAAGATCCTTGAATAATGAAGCAGCTTCTTCTCAGCATAGCAGTTGCTCTATCATTATTCTCACACTAGCCAGTTTCTGGACAGTGATGAAATATGTTTTCTTAATAAGAGATCTATGAGTTCTGAAATTATTTGATAAAACAAGCTTCCTTCTGTTGTCATTGTAACCTGAATTCTCTTCCTGTTTCTTTCCTGAGACTCAAAAGGCGTCTGGATTAATTAGCCTTTCCTCCACTGCTATTTGAAGCGGAACATCATTTTAAAGTTACAGACGCAATTAGAATTATAAGCTACTTTCCTTTTATAGAGAGTGATGCATTGTCATTCAAATGGATGGCTTCTGTCTTCTAAGAGAGCTGTTTAGAATAACTTGCATACAGCACCCTTTAGATGTTCCAGTTTCTCTACAGTGGCAAATCTGGATTACTAGTATAAACCTTCTATGGATTTAGACTGTTACAGTTAGACCATGTAAATTCCATTATCTAGAACTGGATCCCATTAGTTATCCTTCCCCAAATCCTTGCTCTGTAGAAATATTTTGATTAGATGGAATGCAAACCCAAATTTCATATGTCTTCATATTGTATTTTTGGAGAATGACAATAAAACTTTTTTGTTCCAAAGTATCTAGCATTGGTATGACTGTGCCACAAAGGGCTAGCTTGACGCTGTGAAGATCATAAAGCCACTGGTTTGGTGATTGGATAATCACTCCAGTGATGGTACAGCAACAGAAGAGGATGGATGACTTGACAGTGCTACCAACAGTTAGATATGCCAATGAGGTAGAAGGAGACATGAAAGAAGAAATGAAAAATGGAAGGCAAAAAGATCAAGGAGAATCACAAAAAGACCATAAAATGCTGCTTCCAGAAGATCTCTAACATGATTATGAAATGAATGGGTAAGTCTTAAAAGAGTATGCAGTTAGAAGTGGGAAATCTCAGTGATAAAAACATCTGTGGTTTTGTTTCTGCATAATCATGGACTACAAAATATGCAAGCAGTATTTTGGAAAGGGAGAACTAGCAAATGAGCCACAAATCAACAAATCATTAGCAACACAGACTTCATTCTGTCTTTATTCAAGGCTCTGAAATAAGGGCAGATGCAATGTAATGCTTGTAAGAGTCCCTAGTTACAAGGTTTTATCCTATATCTGATGCTTACATATAATTGACAAGAGTTTTGTGCAACTGTATATACCCACTTCTCTGAATGAATTGAATTTAAATGGAAGTAAAGAGAGATTTTATTTCTTTAATAAGTAGAAAAAAATAGAGTTGAATACAAAAACAGTGGGCTCAATGCACAATACAGCAGTCCAAATTTGCCATGCCACCTGATTGTTCAACCTGATTATAGGATCCAGGCAGTTTGCACATGTGACTTAAAATAGAGTCTCTTAATATCTTGGTACTAACAGACTATGTCGTGAAGAAATCCAGTTGTTCGATTGTATGTAAACGACCCTTCTGTACCCAGTAATTCATAACATCCTAAATTTAGGAAGGTGATCTACCCTCCCTAAAGATCATAAGCATCATGATGTACTCACCATGACCCAATCAAATGAAAGACAGCAAGAATGCTACAGTTCAAATAAGTCAATTAGAAATGCCATCTTGCTAGAGGGCACCTTTCACCACAATCTGCATTGCTCAGAAATGCAGTTCAATTAGACTGATAATGCAGTCCAAACAAAGAATTTCCCATCTGTCCAGTTAAAACACAAATTTAAAATTAGTGTACATCTTATTTCAGTTCAGTTATAACATAGATTTCTGCTGAAAGGCATAAAAGTTTGTTTTAAAGAAATGTTTCAGTGATACATAGTAATTTCTTCTAGATATAAAGGACAGCATAGAAGAAACCATGAAACTGAAGGTAAGAGAATTTAAAATTAATTGTTTCAGACAGAAGTCTTGTGGGAAGGAATGGAAACAAAACAAAAATTAATCTCTTTCATTCTGTTTATGTTAGGCTATCGCTGCTTCCAGCTGGTTACAACATCTTTGTTTTTGGCCTTATGAAATGTTATAAATGACACTAGCTGAAGTTGAAAGGTCTCAAAGAGAGTCAGTAACCTCCCAGCATGGTAAGTTTGGAGAAAAGCATATTTCAGGACTTTTATGTGATTTTTGATATGCAAAACAACTATACTTTCATTTTGCTGTCACTTTTAGATAAAAATTACTGCTGTTTGAGTTCCTTATTACTCTGTTGGGCTCTTGTAATATTTTGTGAACACTCAGGCCAAGTGAATATATGTAGAAAACCTTCAGAATGAGTGGCTCTGTGACTCTAAGGGTGGAGGTGGATGATGGGAACTTTTAGAAAATTTTGTGATATGTGATACCTTTCTGTATGCTTAACATGCTCTATTATTCCAATATTTTTTCTTCAATTCTTTCTTAATAAACTCAGTTTGTAAAAATACTGGTGTAAGTATGTGAGCACAACACGTGATAATAAATTATCAACCTGCCAATTGTGCATGCATTCTCATTGAAAGCTGGAGGTATCCTGAAAGAATACTTACTTTTTTGCAGATGTCTGAAACTAGCTATCAATAAAGAGATAATACCAGAAAGTCATAATTCCCCAAAAGAGGCTGTAGGTTCTTGACCCTTTTCACTTAATAGTTGCATCCGTAACACTTTTTAAAGTTTCCATAATGAACAGGGGTATTTATACCATCAGGAAAAAACAGTTGTGATACTTAGCAGGACATTACATTGCCATTGCCCTTACTGATTATTAGTAAAACATTTTCAGATGATGTCCTAAGGAAACAACCTCCTGTGGCAATACTCACAATGCTGGTATGGTAATGCATGTGCTACTAACTGAATTTCAGTCACTTCCCACTTAAAGTCAGTCACTACTGACAGGCAGCTGGAAGTATCAAAATAAGTTCTTTTGGTTTTCATAAAAATAGGTACTTGGGAAGAGAAGACCACATTAATCCAAAAAAAAAGAAGGGTTTTAGCACGAACTCAGCCTGTCATAGAGGCCAGGGAGTGCAGAGGGGAAAGAGGCATATGATTAGAGATGTATGTACCACTGAGAAAAAATAAGCCAAACCAAACAAGCAGCTCTCAATTCACTGCCTGCTACAAACTTGCTAGTAAGAGAATTAAATTTACCTGACTTAGACATTTTATATTTCCACCTACAGCTTGTATAAGAGTTACATCTTCCAGCACTGACCATCTGAGTTATTTACCTCAAACTATTCATGTAGGCTACGTCTGTAGTGCTGAATGAAATAGGACTAGGGATAAGCCCCCAGCCCTGAAAGTGAGTAGCACTGTATTAGTAGCACAATAGCACTGTTGGCTCTCCAGGAAATTTATGCGCTTGTTTGAGAAGGACCACTTCTAAAACGCATGCAACTTGTGTAAGGTATCTCAAAAAGATGGATGTTGTTCTGCTTCAGATTTTAATTGATGTAGTGCTCGCTGAAAATACTTCAGTATCATTGATTGCATCCACATATTATACAGTGGATTTGGCTGGGAGAAAACAAGTTGTAACAATCCAAGGCACTTCCAGGAAGAAGGTAAAGAATTAATTAGTGTAAGTAAGTAGGTATCCAATGTTTGAACTTATTCTCTGATGATCTTCTATTTCACAGTAGGGTATCTGTAGGCATTGGAGCTAACAGGCAGCTCCAGAGGGTGAGATAAATTATCATAGAAAAGATTTACCTCTGTTGTTCATAGTTAAAATGTAAGCAATAAGCTTAGACTAGACAATAAGCTTTTAAACAGTTTAAATTAGGTATGATTAATCCCATCCTGTAAGCTACTGAACCACTCTCAGGGTACCTGAGTACCTTGTACAGTCAATGAGGAAGGCTGGGTTTTTCTGAAAATATCATAAGGAAATCCAGTTAGCTTAACTTTGATTGTTAAACTGAAGCAGACAGAATCACCCTCTTGAAACCTTTATGTGAAAAAAACTGTTATATTGACTAGGAAACTTAAGTGCTTGTTTCAGAAAAATTGGTTTAACAAACTCAGGACATTTAGGTGCAAGGTGTCTAATAAAGATGAACAGATTTCTCTTTCAGATTTCATTAGTTCTGGTGCTCAGTGAAGAACATCATTAACATTTCACATCATTAGAGCTATTAAAGTTTAATATTTAGTATTAAAATTAATGTTTGTACTGTCATTTTTTACCATCTGCTACCACAATGGCAGAAGATCAAAAAATGACAAAAGGCGTGCAAAAGGAGACAAAACATTCTAAACGGTCCAATTTTTCACTTGCATTATTAACATCATTTATATAATTAAGGACTTGTCAAAATTGAGGAATGTAGGAACACTTCCCAGCTAGTGGATCCAGGTGTAAAATCCAGTTGCTTCCTAATTGAATGGCATCAATTATAACCCTTTGGATAAGTAGAGAAAAACCTGTGGTACATTCAAGGAAGCCCCTTGCTTGCACACCTTCTTCACAGTTTAGGCTGTGACGATTTTAACAAAAGTTAAAGAATGTCAGTTTGGTATGTATGTTTGTGTGTACGCACACATATATATAAAGATACTTCTTTAAGCACATCATAAAACATTACAGGATTTTTGTTAAATTGACTTAAACATTTTGTTATCTTGAAGGTCATTTAAGCTAGAAGCAACATGCAGATAAATAATACTGTAGGAATCAAACAACCTCTCTGAAAGTAGGATGACATCTACTTGATGAATTTGCTTTGAGCAGCAGGAATATCCATCTCCTTCCTTCAAAGGCATGCGAGAAAAAATTAGAGGGAAGCAGCAACCTTTAACATGGAGTCACTATTTCCAATATGAAACTAAAACTAACCAGTGGAGTTATGTAGGAAGTCCTACTTAAAACATATTTAAAAGACTAGCTTTATTAATTCGTGGTATTGAGAAAAAAGCCAATCTATTAAATCACATTTGTTATAGATAGCTATATTCTTATGTTATTCAGACTAATCAATTACTTTGGTTAAAGACATATAACTTATTACTTGTCTTAGTTATTGTATGTCACAAAATACCTAAAATATTTTAAAGTACGCACAAGTGGCTACATTCATCAAGTCTATACTTTAGAAAAAAAGTAATGAAATACGCACAAGAACAGACATGTTTGGAAGTGGATCTATGTCATCAGCACTATGTTTTCACTAGTGCAATTTTTGACTGGAAAATGAGAATTGGAAGTTTTAGCTTATCATGCCTTTCTAAGAAGATCAGACTTCTATTTTGGTTGGCAAAGTTTTGTCTGCAAGGTCATGGGCACAATACTTTCTCTAATTAGTTCAAGCATCGCTAACAGATACATGCGATATTAAGCTATCAATCCCTTAGCCAAAACTATTTACTAGTGCCACTGCATAAATTTCAAGCTGCCTGGAGTAAAATTGATTCATGTAGTTTTTGGTTTCTGGACAAGCATCTGTTTAAGAAAGACAGAAATTTTAGAATAAGTGAAGTAAGTGGGTGCAAAGCCAGCCAAAATGAAATTACATTTCCAAACAGACATAGCAACAGTCACCGCACATACTTTGTCATGTTTGTACTTTTACTTTCTAAAAATCAGAAAGCTAGTAAGTTAAATGACATTTTTCTGAAAGTTTCTACTGGCAATATTTTGATAAAGATATCTGTTTTGTTAATTGACAGGGGCAACAGAAAGGACACGGACACCAATAGAAATAACGGTCTTATTTTACTATTAATATTAGGGTAATGCAGAAATAAACTTATATATTTAGTAAAACAACTTATTGTGCTCCAGATTTAAGCAACAAACAAGATAAACAAGGTAATGCAACTAATCATTACTACATGAGAAAAAGAATAGCTATCAAGTAAGATATATCACAAATTGTCTAAATATGTTACCATCGTCCAGGTCCACAGCTGCTGGGGGACCCCTGTTGCAGTGAGGATTTGAAGAACCTTTCCCAGCAATTGGGAAGTTCTGTGTAGTGCATCCAC
>JASSUY010041949.1:0-51283 GCA_032466535.1 Forpus xanthops
GTTCAAGGCCAGGTTGGACACAGGGGCTTGGAGCAAGCTGCTCTAGTGGAAGGTGTCCCTGCCTGTGTCAGGGGTTGGAACTGGAGGAGCTTTGAGGTCTCTTCAACCCAAATCAGCATGGGATCCTCCCTGAACCTCTGCAAGCTTCGTAACCAGCGTGGCAGGAAAGGGTGCAGCCCAGCTCCTGGCACCCCCAAAACCTCCTGCATCAGAGTGGTTCTGGCCCAGACTGGGGTAAGGAGGAGGATGAGGATGGGCTGTGCCTCTGTGAGCAGGCAGCTTTGGTGCTTTGCAGTATGGGGAAGCTGAAGGGCCTGGCCAGGAAACTCTGAAGCTTGTTTGGGCTGTGGTTTGCCTGCTCCATAGGCAGGCAGGAGCCAGCCTGGACCCTCAGCCTTCCATGGGGGTGTGGTGATGATCCTGCTCCATCCAAACCCCGGATAACCTGAGTGGAGTCACCAGCTTTGCTCTGGGTTTAAACCTGAGAGCCGGGATCTGCACTGAGGTTTTCCAGGTTTCTGCCTGTCCTCCCCTGACCTCAGGAAGTGGATGTTTCCCAGCAGTGGAAATACAACCACAAGCCTTAAAAATAACCTGCTTTGCTTTCAAAGCTCCTCACAAAATAGGCCATGTCCCTTTTATTTAATCCCTGGGTGCGAGGAGAAAATCATTGGGAAGGAAAACCCGGGAGATGCTTCCAAGGGGCCCCTCGGTGAATGCCACCAGCTGCCTGGCAAACCTCCATACCTCACTGTGAGCACACACTTAGCAAAGGTAATAAAGGTGCTTGTTTGGATGTGATGGGGAAGGCGTGGAGCTGTGATCCCAAAGAGCATGCAGGCAATGGCATTCCCTCTGCTCTGCAGAGGTGATCCCAAGCTCATGGCTGTGGTGTGGTCAGCCATGCACTGTCCCTGTTTTACAGAGAGGAGAGGATGTGATTTGCCTCTGAGCAGAAGGAAACATCATTACTTCCCCCTTCAGATGGGGTAGGAGGTGGGAAGCAGGGAAGGAGGCAGCAGTACTCAGGCTTGGCACCCATCAGCAGGGGCTGCCTCAGGCCTGGAGGGCTTGGAGGTGCTGTACCATGGGGCTGGGGGACATGGGGCTGCCTGTCTGCACCCTGTGGGTGCCCGGAAGGATGTGTTGCCTTCTCAGCAAGCATCTGGCACCATAAATAGAGCCAGGAAAGCTGCTGGCGTGTTCCAAGCAAGCACCCTGGCTGTGCCGCAGCCTGGGGGGAGCTGCTGGTGTGGGGAGGGATCTCGGGATGGGGTTTTACCCTGGCTAAGAGGGTGTAAGTGTAAAACACCCCCGTGGTCCCCGGGGGCTTGCTTCAGCTTCGCATCTGTGTTGTGAGAGCGGACTGTGCCCTGTGATGAGCTTCCCAGCTGCAGCAGAGCAGGGTGTTATTGTTGGGTCCCATCCTGGGCTCAGCGCTCAATTTTTCCCTCTGCTTTCCCTCAATTCCTATTGAAGCTTTAAGGACTCCAGGCTGGGGAAATGTTGAGTAAGAGCCTAGATCTTGGTCCATTACCTCCAAATGTCACTCGGCAGCACGCTGGGCTTAGAACAGGCCTGGCAGGGGACATTACAGCTTACAAAAAGCATGATGCACCTTGGAAAAGGCAGCTTAAGCTGTTTACTTCTTGTGCTGGAGGAGACAGTGGAAACCCGTGCTGGCCCCGGTTCCCTGCTCTCCTCTCCGGTGTCACACTGCCTAGGTGAGCTCCTGCCATCCCTCCCCTCCCTGTTGTGCAACACCCTCCCCCCCCCGCCCCGGGCTGGGTGCAAGCTGCTGTATGAAGCATAGGGCAGGCACGCAGAGGAACAGCGAGGCAGGGTTTCTCTTTCCAAGTGGGTGGGGATTCCTAAATTCCCCTGGCATTGGCCACAGAGGTCTTTCCAAGCCCCATTCCAGTGTCAGCTCGCCTAGCCCTGTGGGATTTGGGCAGCTTCATCCCCAGCCTGACTCAGCTCAAGCTGCTCCTCATCCTCCCTCTCACATCAAGAGCTGCCCATGGAGGAGCCACCACTGGGACCTGCCTGGGTGATTCTGTGGGGACCGGTGCTCCAGCACTGTCGAGTGGCCCCAGTGAGGACCCAAAGTCAGCGTTCCCCAGGGATGCTCAGGCATTTTGCCTGTCCTGCCTTGCTTATGCAGAGATCCCCCCTCCTGCACAAAGCCACACACACATTTGGAGCTCCCTGGTGGGCAGCCCCTGTATCCCCAGGGCCCTCCTGCATCCATGGGATGCCAGCTCCCAGGGAGGAGGAGGAGAGCCAGGAGGAGGTGATGGCGGTGCTCTGGGAGGTTCTGGACCTGCAGGAGGTCTCGTGCCCCATTCCTGAGCCCTTCACACCCAGTACTGGTTGTTTTTCAAGGGGGGGTTGGAAGTCCGACAGTACTGGAGGAGCTCGGGGTCTGGGGGTGCTCCCGTGGCCTGGGGCGGGGGACCCATGCCCTTGCCCTCCAGGGCATTGACAGTCGTTAGGGGGATGCCTTGGTTGGGGTCCGTCCTCCGGAAGGTCTCCTGGTCCGGCACAGCACCATTCTTGGCCTTGGAGGATGGGGTACCCTGGACATGGTGCTTCCCAGTCTTGTTGCGCTTGTGCAGGTAGAAAAGCAGGGGCAGGATGAGGGCCAGCAGGAGCAAGATGAGGCAGATGGGGATGATGATGCTGAACATGTTGGCCTCTATGAAAGTGAGGAAGGTGCCCCCCTCCACAGGGCTGGGGCTGGTGGTGGCACCAGGGCCCATCCAGGCAGTGGGGGGCATGCCTAGCTCGCTGGCATTGGGACTGCTCCATGCTGTGCCATGAGGCTGGGACATGGGGGGTGAGGGGGACATGGGGGCAGTCAGCAGGGTGACACCATAGGCTTTTGAAGCGTTATAGGGCTCAATGCTGTACCCCAGGGATGCTAATGCTGGTGGCACACCGGCAGCCACCAGCTCAAACATGAAGCTGTCGCTCTGCAGGGGCTGGTTGGTCTCTGCAGCATCCAGCAGCTCCAGCCCCACCAGCCCTTGCTCCAGCTCGGTCTGGCTGAAGGTCTCAATGGGGGTGCTGAGTTGTCCTGGGTCCCTGGAGACCCTCACCAGGCGGCTGGCATGGGGTGCCCTGCGGACCTTGAACACTGGGATGCTCTTGGTGTGGTTGGCCAGCTCGCTGGCATCCAGGACACTGGTGTCCAGCAGGACTGTGGTGCCCCTGGGCCACAGACTGCCTGGCCGAGCCTTCACCAAGGCACGGACGGTCACATTCACCACACCGGTCCTGTTTGCTGCCCGAGACATGGCGAGGAACTGGAAGGCATCCTCGGGAGAGCTGAGGTTGATGAAGGTGAATGTCACCTCCCCGCGGTTCAGCTGCTTCTGTGAGAAGCCCCGTGATGGCTTTTGGTTGACTTGCACTTGGCCAAACCTTGGCTCGCTGGTGATCCTGTACAGGGCATTGCCTGCCCCCAGCCCTGCGGCGCCCAGGTGATGGTGGGACACAGGGGCCCTGTTCAGGTCCTGGGGCACCTCCAGCAGCACGGGGCTGGGAGCGGTGCTCCCTGCAGGCAGCACCTCGATGTCCAGCGAGGTCAGGGTGGGGGGGTGGTGGCCATCAGAGAGGCTCAGGGCCAAGGAGCCTGGGGCATGGCTCTCTCTGGCCACAAACACCACATGGCCTGCATTGACATCCGCTTGGGTGAAGTGGTCAATGGGCTCCTGTGGGTTGTGTGTGCTGGCCACGTGGCCTGCAGGAGGTCTCTGGAGGATGCTGTATACCATCTCCTCTGGGGACCCCCATGGCTCCGCCACATCCAAGTACTCCTGGGACAGGATCACCACAGAGCCTGGGGAGACCTTCAGCACTTCTTGCTGCTTCACCACTTGCAGTGGCTTGATGCTGCTGCTGCTGGTGGTCACTGTTATATTGAAAGCTTCGGAGATGACCACCCCTTCCTGTGGAGGACGGAGGGACTGCTGTTCCCGGTGCTGGAGCCAAGCCTTGAACCTGAAATGGTCTTCAGAGATGCTGTCCCCACCATGGGCATACACCAGGCGACCTGCAGCCAGGTCTGACTGCAGGAAGAATGGCTGAGACTGCTCCAGGGGCACACCGGCCACCAAGAGCTGCCCATGAGCTGGCAGCTCTGTCACCAGGAAGACCACATCGTGTGCAGCTCTCTCCAGGACCAGGATTTGGCTCAGGAGGTTGGACGCATCCAAGACTGAAGTGCCGATCTCAGCCCGCTGAGCACTTGGGAGCTGGAGACCTGGGGAGAAAAGGGAAAACCCAAAAGTCTGTGAGGCCTGGAAGAGCCAGGACCTGCTGGAGGGGAGAACAGAGCTAGAAGAGAGCAAGCTAGAGCAGAAAAAAGAGGATTACGAAGAAATAGAGAGGCATGAGAATCACTGGGACTTTGTTTGGAGAGATGATGCAGGAAGGAGTTGCTCATAGAGCCAGTTAAAGGATGGATGCAGGTATAGATGTTGATTGATGCAAAGCTCATGCTTGTTTAGCCATGAGAAATGGCACAGCAGCATCTATGTACAAACAAGTTTGCACAGTCCCAGCTTGAGGAGAGCTCATTTGTCCCTAACTTCTCCTCCCCTTCTTTACCTTCATTTCTCCATAGCTGGGTTGAGCGCTGGGGACAGTTTGCCTCAAAGGAGATCTGCACAAGGAGGATGAAGGAATCAGAGATGGTGGTGGGAGCCACCACACGGAAACGTATGGCATCCTGAGCCAGCCAGAAGGGCTTCTCTGGCATCTCATGCTGGTAGAAAATCAACCTGCTGTCCACCTAGAAACAAAAAAAACCCTCTATGAGCTCTGCTGAAGGGTAAAATAAAGACCCATGTGGAAAACAGTGCATTTGTTTCATCGCTGGTGTGATGGGCACTGTGGCACTAGGGTTGGGGAGCTGGTGATGCTGTGTCAGAGCCAGTGTGTGCACCCTGGGCTCTCAGCCCAAGGAAGGAGCACTCAAGCACTAGTTAAGTAAGAAATGGGGATCATCACCAGCCGTGGTATGGATGCCACCATCCAGAGGTCACTGCACCTCCCTGCCAGGGTGCTTCCACCCAGCAGCGGGAAAAACTTAGGCTCAGCAGAAGGGCCAGGCAAGCACAGCACCAGGGTGGGCAAACCTGCATGCTTCTGAGTGATGGTTTAGCAATGAGGCCTTTGCCACGCTCTGCAAAGCTTATCCCTATGGGACAAAGCTCAGAGCAGGGGTGAAAGCATCGTACTCTGCTCTTGCCTGCAGCAGCAGCCAGCATGGCTGGTCTGCAGCGTGGGGGAGCTAAGGAAAGGGGATTATAACCCCCTGAGCCTCTCTCAGCACTAAACCCAAGGCTGGTGGCCGTGGTAAAGCCGATGCTGGGGCGGCAGCCCTTAATCCCTCTTAGCAGCCTTTGGCAGAGCTGGGAAAGCCGTGGTGTGGCTGCAGCCTGGCTCTGCCTCCACTGGGGATCAGGTGCCCTTGAGGGCAATGGTCTGGGACCCATGGGGTGATGCAGGGCTGTGCCTTGGGATGCTGGGGACAGGGAAAGCTCACCTGGGCTTGGGTGAAGTTCCTGATTTCCTCCCCCTGGGCAGTGCTGAGCCTACCCAGGCGCGGGGCTTGCTCAATGCTGTAGTACAGAGTGGTAGAGCTGGTGGGGCTGTTGCTCACTGCCTGCAGGTTCTGGCTGGTGATGGGCTGCAAGGCACCTGGAAAACATGTCCAGGATGGACTTCAACCCACTGCCTTCCGATTGCCTGCGGCCTCTGCCGTGGGCACCTCCTCACAGTGCTTAGGCAGGGGCTGGTGCAAGGATCTGCATCCAACTGGGAGTATGGGGAGCACTCCTGTACCCACCTGGGCACACGGTCAGGCTCTGCTTCTTGACCAGGCTGATAAGGGGCTCTCTCTGGGCCCTGATGAGAAAGAAGTGCCCAGGAGACAGGTTCTCGCCATCCCACAGGTCAAAGGCGAAGCCCCCATCCAGTTGCCCTGCAGAAAGCATTCATTGAGCATTTACTGGGGCAGAGAAGGCTGCTGCCCCCCATTAATCTGGCATGGCTTGGATCAAGGTGCTGAGTGATGGGGTTAGCATCTGCCTTGGTGGCACAACTCCCCTCCAGTGCTGTCAGCACCTCCCTCGGACTGGGGGTGATGAAGGGGGCTGGGGCACCTCAGCCCTGTCCTACCTTGGTGCATGAAGAGGATGAGGCCATTGTTAATCTGGGCCTGGGTGAAGTGCCGGACCTCAGCACCGGGCGCTGACCTCAGCACCACCTTCCCATTGGCTGGGGGCTGGATGGAGTAGGTCACCTCCTCCGGCGGTGAGTCCTCATCCTCGGCGCTCAGGACATAGGGGCTGATGGCAGCCGTGGCTCCTTCCCGCAGCTGGAAGATATGGAGAGGCTGTAACCCCCTGTGATGCTCCCAGTATCTCTCCCCTCTTCCCCAGCCAGCTCCAGACCCCATCCCAACTCAGAGGCTTCATGGGGTGCCTGAGCATATCCTGGCCCACAGGGATACCTTGTCTGTGTGCTGGGGGATGCCTCCATCCTCTGGCCTTTGTCACCCTGCACTGCTGCCAGGTTTGCCACCATGCGATCTGCATGGTGTGTGCAGGAGGGCAAGGGGAAGGGCTTGCCTCTCCTTGCCTCAGTTTTCCCAAGCACTGGGAATGGAAGAAGGCACGGTCATGTGCCCTTGACACATTGCTCCCCATTGCTCTGCAGGGAAAGGGCTTTTAGTGGGGTTGCTGAGCCCCAAACTTGCCCCCTGTGTACATGATGACCACAGCCCTATCTCTCCCGAGGGGATGTTTCTCCTAGCAAATGCTCTCAGCAAAGCACCCATCCCACTGTGCTCTCTCAAGGCTGCAGTGAGGCCACCAGCCGCCCCAGCAAACCCTACAGGAATGACAAGTATGCAGCGGAGTTCAGGGCCACTGTGAAGCTAACCAAGGCCTCTTCTCCCTGGCCCTGGGGATGCTGCCACTCCAAAGCCCCAGCATTTCCCATCTCCAGCTGGAGGAAGTTTTCCCTGCTCCTAATCCTTCGCTGTACCCCAGCACACCCCAGAGCTGCCTTTCACTCTCAGGATGCCCTGAGAACATGGGCTGCATGGGATGAGCCTCCCTGCAGCTCATGCAGGGAGGAGGGGCAGGATGCGCTGCATCCCGCAGCATCGCGCTCCTGGCCCGCATCCTGCAAGACCACAGGACAACACCCCGGCACTGGCTCTTGCTGCTCAGCTGGCTGTTATGAGCTCTTCTCTGCTGCTTTCAGCTGGACTAACCCAAAGCATTGCTTGAGTGGGTGTGGGTGCTGGCAGTGAAATAAATCCCTTAGAAGTCCCCATGGGATGGTGGGAGGCAGGCTGGAAAACACAGCTTTGGAGGGATGGGGTGGGGGAAGCACTGCTGGACACACGCAGCAATGGGAGCTGCTTGTGTACACCCAAGTTTCAGGCTGTTCCTTCCCAGCCAGGTCACTTTAGTGCCCATTGGAATTGCTACCAGAGCCAGGGCTTGGTGCCAAGGAAACCTCCCTCTGGTCAAAGCCTGAAGAGGTGATTGTAGGCAGGGGGACTGGTAGCACTGAGCATCACTGCTCACTGGGACATGGTGGCTCAGAGCCTGTGCCACCGGGGCTGAGCCACCTCGCCGTGCTCCCCGACCTCTGAATTATTAAAGCCTCCTGCCTGGTTCCTGCTCCCATTATGTTTGCTCAGCCTCTGTGTCGCCTCTGTTCTCCAGGAGAGGCAGCGGAGCAGTGCCCGGAGCGTGCCCGTGTGCGTTGGTGCAGCACTGGAAGCCTCTGTCTTGGTGGCATCCTGTCACCCTTTCTCCTATGCAACCCAAGCAGCTGCTTGAGGCCAAGCTGCCTCATCCTTTCCAAAGGGCTGTGCTTTGGGGTCCAAACCCTGCCTGTTGTCTCCTCATCCCTGTATGGACCCTGCATCCCGGCGCTGGCCCGTGCAGGCAGCAGAGGGAAGCTTTGTGCAATGCGTCTCCTGGACCCGGCCTGACCTTTAAACGCTGAAGTCATCTCTCGCCACAGCACAAACACAGCAGGGCCGGGCCCCTCCTGAGCTTGGGTTGCTTTAGCATTGCTCCTGCAAGGAGCAGGGCGCTTTTCCCAGCTCCAGAGCCCCTCCTGCGGGCAGCCGAGGTTACCCCTCCCAGGGCCGGGGGGGATCCCGATGGAGAGGCACATGGAACAAACTCAGAGTTTATTCTGGGGCCTTTTTCTTTCTTTCAGATGCCCTTTTTTTAGCTGGGTGTCTGGCATGGAAGGACACACTTGCCTGAGCGCCTTGCAGTCACTGGACTAATAATGGGCTGGCTAAAAATAAGGCAGGGAAGGAGCCTCCTCCTCCTCCTCCTCTCACACAGGGCCAGCTCTGTGTCTAATGGATGGCAGACGGGCCAGAGCTGCTCTGCCGACTCCCTCCACCCTGCCAGAGCCAGGGAGCAAGGGACAGGACAAGAGGAAATGGCCTCAAACTGTGCCAGGGGAGGTTTCGATGGAGATGAGGAACAATTCCTTCCCCAAAGGGTGCTCAGGCATTGGAACAGGCTGCCCAGGGCAGAGCTGCAGGCACAGTCCCTGGGAGTGTGTGCACACTGTGGAGACAAGGCCCTCAGTGGTGGCCTTGGCAGTGCTGGGAACGGTTGTACTGGATGAGCTTAAGGATCTTTCTCAACCTAAACAATTCTATGTCTCCACGATCTTCTCCAGAGTCCAGGCTTGCAGACACCTTCCCAAAGTCACTGCAAGGATCTGCCCATGATGTTTGTGATGGAAGCAGCTGGTTTTCCTCCAGCCAGCTTGGGAAATCTTGGGCTGGGTGAGGATAGCCTAGGGGGGCGGCACTCCTGTTTGCTACTAATTTGCTGCATTCGCAATTAGTGACGCTGAACGGGGCAAGGAGGTGGCTGAAACAGAAGAGGGGCCTCCAGCAGCGGGTGAGACATTTGCTTCTGACTTCACCGAGACGGGCATCAGGAGGGGTGTGGAAGGTGCTACACAGCGGAGCGTTTCCACCCTGTGCCGATGGAGCGGGCCCTGCGGCAGGCTGCTCCGAGGAGAGGCGGCGAGGGGCCGCTGCCTGCCGCCGTGGCACGTAGCTGCGGGGCCGCAGCGCTGCTGTGGGGCGATGCCCCCATCTTGCGGCCGGTTGCAGCATCGACGGCGCGGAAGGAGCGGGACACGCGGAGTCTGTCTCCGCCTCCTGCAGCGCCTCTTCCCGGCGGGAAGAGGCCGTGCTGCCCCGGAGCCCGTCCCCCGCTACTGATCCTCCCCTGCCTCTGTTGTGCCTCAAGTGCCAGAAGTGTGTGACCAGGCTTGGGGTAGGGGTCCCGTGGGGTCCCCATGAGGGGCTTATATATTTCCCCCCCCCCCCCCCCGCTATCCCGGCGCTGAGCCCCGCTGAGCGGCTACCCACCAATTCCCATGGCATCTTACCTGCAGGCCAGCATTGACCCTGAGCCGGGGCCCCTTGGAGCCGCGGGGCAGGATGGTGATGAAGATGGTCCTGGGCTGGCTCTGCCGGTCCACCTCCGAGGCGTTGGCTAGCAGGGTGAAGCTGTCGGTCCTGGCGCCGGGGCGGTGCTGCTGGTACTGGATCTGCTGCCGCTCCACCTGCGGGGCAGGGGCTGGGTGACCTTCGGGGAGGGGACCTGCGCACCCAGCCCGGGAGGAGGGAGCAAGCTGCGCACCCACCAGCCGCTCCAGGGCATCCCTGTGTGTGTGCTCTGCCTGCATCCTCACCTTGTATCCCCAGAGACATTTAAACACACCATAGGGGATGATACATGCTCCCCACCCCAAACCCCTCTGTCCCAAGGGGATGGGGACAGGAGCCTTTCTCAGCCTCTCAGAGTTGCTGAGGGCTGGAGCCCACCCTGGTATGTTCCCAAACTCCCTGGAAAAGCAGCGCGGTAGGTAAAGGGCACCACTGATGCTCTACCTCGCTCCAGGTGAAGCTGTGCAGCCCACCATCCATGGGCCGCTCACTGTTGAGGAGGATGCCGAATCGGGGCTGCTCAAGCACCATGAACTTCACACCCAGAGCCATGTAGTAGGGGTTGGGGATGTTGAGGATGCCTGTGGAAAGGGTGGCAGAGCCACCTCCTGGCACTGTGATGTTGCGGACATCCAATGGTACGGCTATGGGGAGCACGGCCAGGCTCACCACCACCCCTTCCAGAGGGCCTGCACTGCTGGCTGTGATGTCCACTACAAACTGGTCGTGCTCCTTCTGAGCCTTGGAGTGGAGATAGAGGACTCTGCCGCTATTGATGTCCTCCTGGGTGAAGGACTGGATGGGGTCCAGGCTGGGCTGTTCGTTTGAGTCTTGTCCGTGCTGAAGCATTGCTAGGAAGCCAGAGGTTGGGGGGCTTCTCACCAGGTAGACTATGTCCTGGGGAGGGATCTCTTCATGGGTCACCTGAGAGTGTGGGGAAGATACAGTGTGAGTGTGGGGCTGGAGCCTGCAAGGCTGGACTGCCCCACAGCCCCACCGCTGTGCAATCCCCCAAGGCTTTGCTGTGGGATAAGCTGTGAGGGTCACTTTCTTGCTCATGCCATGCCAGAACCCTCCATCTACCCCATACCACAGCCTGATATGGGCACAAGTCCTTTACTCCAGGCAGGTGGGAGTAAAGTGGAGTCCCATGGGTGGCTCTCCTGGTTTGGTGGCCAGGGAAGTGATGCATGCGTGGGGAATGACTAGAGAGGGGTATACTCACCAGTAAATGTTCCTCCTTGATCCCAGCTCCTTCCCCCTGGAAGACATGGATCTCCTTGTGATTGACTATGTGCAGAGGGCTGGGATGGGTATCCAAGAACACGCTGATAGCCAGTGTGTCCTCCACTGCCACCTCATTCACTTCTACAGTGAATTGGAGCTCATCCCGCGTGTTCCTGCTCCCATTGTGGCGGTAGGAGATCTCTCCTGCTAGCAGGTCTCTCTGGGAGAAGGCCATGACTGGCTGCTCCCCTCTCAGCACGGTCCCCCACCTTGGAGGGGTTGTTATCAGGAACCGTATCTCTTCATCTGACCTGATGTCCATGTTGGTCTCCAGGCTGAGGACAGAGGAGTCGATGCTCCTGTGGCTGCCTTGGTGGATGACCAGACCGGTGTTGTTGACTATTCTGATGTAGGGGTCTGATGCTTGTACTTCCAGGAGGGCCGTGGTTTGATGGAGACCATCCGAGACCTGCAGCTGGATCCAGCCCTGGTCAGCCCCTGAATGGACAAAGAGGATCTTCTTCTTCCTCAAGTCATCTTGTGTGAACCGATAGACCTGGTGGCTTCTGTCATCTACAGACACAATGCTGCCAAAGAGAATGTCCTTCCTTGCCAGCACCAGCTGCGTGTCGGAGAAGCCGGAGTCTTTGTCAGTGAAGGCGATGTCATCTGTTGTCAGTAGGTGCTGCCCGTTGCGCACCACATTGAACACCTTATTCACCACCTGAACCGGAGTGTGGTCATTGATGGGTTGGATGGAGACCCTGAAAACACCTCTCACCTCCTCTGCCTCGGGTTCAGAGCTACCCTCTCCCTGCCTGGTTGCTACAAAGGGGATGTCGTCCTCCAGTGTCTCAGAGTCATCGTGTTGGTACAGGAGCCGGCGATGGAGGATGTCATCATTGGTGAACTCTGTGATCTCCTCTCTGGAGGCCCAGCCATGGGATGCAGCCCAGGCCAGCCTCCCGTGCGCGGGCCCCTCAATAACTTCATAGACATAGTCCATGCTATTCATGCTCTGTACAAACAAATGGTCCTTGGAGATGACCGCTTGCCCGCCTTCCGGCACAGTCAGGAGGACGTTGGTCAGGACTGGTGCATCGGGGTCCCCACCAATGCTGATGGTATAGGTATAGACAGGAGAGTGCTGCTCACCCGCATGCACACGGAACTGGAAGTTGTCCTCGGCTTGCTGAGAGTTCCTGATGGTCACGCTGTAACTCAGGTGGTTTCTCTGCAGGTCGTCTTGGGTAAACCCAAAGCCTTCGGTTATCCTGTTGCCAAGTAGCTCCAGGTTTCCCTTCTTGGGAGCCTGGATTATCACATAGTGGAAGGGGATTGGGGTGGAGTTTGGATCTTCCAACATTGCCTCCAGCTCCTTAGTGGTGATGTTTCTGTGCCGTTTGTTCTTCATCTGGAGGGGGACCATGGTCTTCATCTTAATGGTGGCTCTTTCAATTCTTATGAGAAAGGTATTGTTTTCCAGCACCTTCTGCCCCACCTGGACTTTGAATCTAAGCTTTTCCACGCTATCTTGCAGCCGGTGCTCCGGGTCTGTGCTAAAATACTGAATGCGCCCTTGCTCCAGGTCTTGCTGGTGGAAGGACTCAACTTTTTTCCATTCCCCTCCCATGCTCCCTTGCTTCTGGACCTCCCCGTACCTTAGGGGCTCTGTAAGGACATAGAGGATGGCCACCCGTTGTTGCACTGCATTTGTCTCCACTGACAGGTTGGCTGTGGTAATGCGTGCAGCTCCTCCTTGGAAGATGGAGAGGCCAGTGTTGTTGTGCAGGTGGATGTCGGGGTCAATCGCAAGGATGTTCAGGGTGGCAATGGGGCTCGGGACTGTGCCATCACTCACCTGCAAGGTGAGCTGTGAGTTTGTCCCACTCTGGTGCACATAGGCTACGTTGCCTGCTTCCAGGTCCCTGCAGGAGAATTCTTCGATGGGCACTCCGGGGTGAAAGTCATACTCTACATAACCCTCCTCCATCTGCTGGGCACCATGCAGCCGGAATTCCAGGTCATCGCAGGATGTGTCATCATCTAGGACCTGCAGGATGTCCATGGTCAGGTGCTTCCTTGTGTGTTTCAGCATCGTCATGTGGTTCCCATGCGGGAAGATCACCTGTGGGGCATCATTGATGGGATTGATCATGATGGGCAGCAGGTACATCTGCCCCTGCCGCAAGCACTCCGGGACCCCTTGCTGGGCTGTCACTGTCACCTCCAGCATCAGCTGGTCCATGGGCCCCTCGGAGCCATCGTGGATGTATCTGACCTTCCTATTCACAATGTCCAACAAGGTGAACTTCCTCCTGGTCCTGGACCCAGGAATGTCGAGTTCCAGCTGGCCATGCCTCGGCTCGTTGGTGATGCTAAAGAGGATCTGGGACTGGCGGATGTTCGCAAGGCTCAAGTCCACTGTTGGCTGGGCATGTTTCCACTCCAGATAGGCCGTACCCCCTTCGGAGATGATGAGGGGGCTGACGTGCAGCAGCCTGCTGATGTTGGCAAAGGCAGGTGGGAAGCTGTTGTCCGGCCGGCACGGCTCTACCACCAGCCCTGGAGCCCCCGACCAGACATCCGGAGGTGGGGAGGTGGGTGCCTCATCCTGCTCATACACCTCATCGTATTCCCAGTAGTGGTCCTG
Organism: Forpus xanthops; assembly: GCA_032466535.1. Taxonomy (NCBI): domain Eukaryota; kingdom Metazoa; phylum Chordata; class Aves; order Psittaciformes; family Psittacidae; genus Forpus; species Forpus xanthops. The sequence continues at coordinate 13,404 of JASSUY010041949.1, forward strand.
TTTTCCACAGCCTAATGTGATGTCCCTTGTGATCACGGCATCTTGCAGACTCCTCCTTTGCAGGTTTATCCGCAGATCCTCCAAGCAGCCAACAAAGGAGCTGTTGGTCATAGTCCACACTGAGATGAAAGCAAGATGATGCTCTCTCAGCCTTTGCAGAGCTTTTTCATTCATACCTCCGATGAAGAGGTTTCCCTGAAGGTCCAGGTAGTTGTTGATACCCCTGTTGGAGGTGGATGAGGCATAGTAATCTATCAGTATCTCAAACTTGTGGATGTCTGTATGGACTTTGACATAGTGCTGCTGCTCATCACTGATGAAGACATTGTTGTGCAGGACAATGATGCCATTCCCCTTCTCCACAAATCCCCTCAGACGCCCATTGGAGATCTCCAGGTAGAAGAAGTCATTCTCCAGCCCTGCATGGTAGATGAGGGGTGCCTGGGTGATACTGGTTGTTATCACAAACTCAATGGTTGCTTCCTCCTTCGCTTCCCAAGTGGGAAATGCAACATAGGAGTGTGGCCCCAGGAACCCAAAGGGCTCTTCGGGCTCTGCAGAGAACTGTGTGCTGCACCCTTCCTGGACCCGGTGGAAGATCTTGGAGCTGCCATCCGAGGACAGAGGGGAGAGCACATCCAGGCCATTGAATGTCACCAAGTGGAGGCAACCTCGGAAGGGTGCGCTGGCCTCGGCAAGGTACGGCAGGTCAAGGCTGCCTGTCCCCCCGGCATAGAGGCCGTGCTGGATGTCCAGCTCCAGTGTGGGCCCTGCCATGTCCACAGAGCTGTTGAAGAGGCTGTCGATGGTCAGTGTCATCTTGCCATCCTCCACCAGCAGCTCCACGTCGTGCACTGCCAGGTTATTGAGCTGCAGCTCCGCTGGGGATTGCAGTGTCACCTCCTCCGAGCCCAGCCGCAGCCTGGCCTGCAGGGAAGGACACAGAGTGCTCATCCCAAGCAAGGAGACACCTCTCCATCTACCACAAATCCCTGCTGGAGCACGGACCCCTGCCTGGGCACTCACAAGTGGTTTCGTCCCTCTGCTGCTCTGTACCCTGCTCTCCTCCACTTCTAGGCATGCTGCCTCTCATCCTCCCTGTGTTCATGCCCTCTCTGTCTCATTCTCTGAATTTCCCTCCTTTTCACTCATTCCCAAGTCTTGTGGTTATTTCCTGGTGTTCCTCTATCTCCTAGTCCCACAGCTGGGCTTCTCTCCCCCCATCTGACAGATGCTGTCTCCTTCCCATCTCCATCCTGCCTGCTAGCCTCCCTCTCTGCCACCTGGGCTGCTGCTTACCCTGGGAACAGGCAGGGAAATAGCAGGCTTTGGTCCCCACAGGCAGCAGCCTGGAGCCTGGTTGAGCAGAGGGTTAGCTGATGGCCTCTGAGACACATGGTCTGCATTAGGGAGCCCTATGGCCAGCAGCTTGCTTGCAGTCCTGCTTTGGTTTAGATGTGGTTGGTGGCCCAGCCCGTCCTGCACAGAGGCAGGATGTGCATTGCAGATGTTCCCTGCTCTTTTCCTTCATGGTGAATGCCAACACCATAACCACAAGAGTGAATTTTGTTCACTGCCCTCATCTCTTCCCATGTCCTACCTCCATTTGGATTGTGGTAGCACAGGGGAGATTTCTCTCATCCCTTCTCTTTACTAACCCCTTGCACCCCAGGGGTGCTATGTACCATGTCTGACCATGGGGTGCTGGTGTGTGGGTGTCTCCATAATGCTCCCCAGCACCTCTCTATGTAGTGGTGAAGAACTTCCCCAGCTGTGCCCTGTGTCTCTGATAACTCCAAGCCTGTGTCCACTCTCCTCTTGAGCTCAGCATCCCCTGGCAGGGGTCTTGGCAGCCTATGCTTGCATCTGGCCCCATGGGCTGCTGCTTCCAGATGCTGCCCCTTCACCCTTGCTGTGGATGGAGCCCCACAGACCCCAGCCTGGTGGGTGCTGACCTGCAGGGTGCCAGCCTGCAGCTGGAGCAGGAGATGGTCGGGCTGTCCGGCGGCCAGGAAGAGCAGCCCATTCCGCTGGCTGGTGTAGAGCTGCAGGCGCAGCCGCACCGTGCGTGATGCATCCGCCAGTGGCATCTCCACAAAGCCATCCCCGAAGAAAGAGGCTGGGGAGAGAAGGGAGAGTGGGTGAGGCCGGGAAGGACACCCCCTGCCAGCCCTGCTGTGTAGGTGCTGAGCCTGGAGCCAAGCGCATCCATCAGTGCTGAGCCTGGAGCCTCCCAAGCAACCCCATCAGTCCTTCTCCGTTTCCCCTATGACAGGGTGTTGTGGGAGCAGCCTGGACAGACCCTCAGGGAGCCCCGTTTCCTGCTTTTCCTAAAGGAGCAGTTTTCCAGGGGCTGGGTGCTGAGGCAGAGGTGATGGTTCTTGCCTGTGGAACTTTATAGAGGAGCCTTTCTCCTTGTCATGTGGCTGAGTTCCCAAGCGTTAGAAGGCAAACTGTTACCCTAAGGAGTATTTCCAAGTTCTGCCGCAGCCATCAGCAAGCTGCTCTAGTGGAAGGTGTCCCTGCCCATGGCAGGGGTTGGAACTGGATGAGCTTTAAGGTCCCTTCCACCCAGTCTGGGATGTGATGACTATTATTTATTGTACCATTCAAACACTGCCGATGTTCACCCTGAAGGTGGCTGCTCCATCAGCGCTGGAGGACTAAATGCGTGTGCCTGTGATCCATATGTGGATGTGAGCCTGTGCAGAAGCCCCCGGTCAAACAGGGTGCCTGAATATGCCACTGGAACCCGTTCAACATGCAGTATACATCACCCTTAGAGGGACTCAGTGCGATGGCATGTGGTCATGAAATGAAAGACTGTGTCATGGGGCACATGTGGGAAAGGGCAGAATTAAAAGCACAGGGAGTGGCAAGGCTTAATTTTAGAGTGCTTTATAATATTGAGCTGGCTCATGCATGCATGTGCATAGCACATATGTTAAATGCATGTGTCTGCCTTAGCTCCAGAGCAGCCTATGGCAAAGTTAACTCTGCGCTTGCAGGGCGAAACATAAACAAGAGCTGTAAGTTGTGAACGTCTGGGGAGGATATGCCAAGGAGGGGGGAGAAGATGATGCTTTCAGACCATATGGAGTCACAGGCTGTAGAGCCTGCTGTGCTCCAGGTTATGTGTGTGAAGCCCTCCTGCTGTACTTCAGTTGTCATCAAACCCACGCTGCTGCAGACCCACAGCTGGGTTTGAGGCCCCACATCCAGCTTTCTGTGGTGCCAGTCTGGTAGGGGCAGAGTTGGAGAGCTCTCCTTTGGCTCAGGGCATTCTCTTGTGCCGTGCCCTATTTAGGGGATGCTCTTCTGAAGCCTTCAGGAAAAAAGGCACCACACAAGGTGATTTCCTGCTGCTGGCTGTAGAGAAGACACCTCTGCTTTCTCCTGAGGTTTATGAGAATAACATGGGTGTTGTGAGCCCATCACCTCCCCTGCTTTGGGCAGGGAAGAAATGGCAGCATGGAAATATCTTGTCTTAATACCAAGCCCTTTGCTCAAGCCTGCTCATTTCCTGCCATTGGCACGGTGCACTTTGCCTTCCTTGTCTTCTTCAGCCCAGTGACTCAGAGGAGCTTTGCTGTTCTTCACAGGGCTCTGTCTTCTGACCTGCTCCCTCCTCACAGGGATCCTGGCAAAGCCACCCAGCCCCAGCACACCTTGCTTGGTGGCCAAGGATGATGGGTGCCACGCTCACCCCTACCTTGTCCCAGCATTGGGTGAGCTGGGCACATTGCAACAGGGACTCTTTCCCTCCTCTTTCCTTGCCCAGACCTGGGCTGATGCACTCGTTCCCCAGCGAGGCGTGCACACATGCATGCAATGTACTGTGCTCCCCGGCGATGCTGCATGCACGTTATGTGCTGGCTCCTGCTGAGGTTCCCCTGTGCGTGCTTCGTGCTCTGGCTCTCACTGGGTTTTGGTTTTGTGGCTTCCCCCAATTCAAACCACATGCTGTTCACATGGGCACCGAGCAGCTGCTCTCATGGCAAGGGCTGGACCCACCACCAGTGTCGCTGCCAGCCCAGTGATGCTGCGGCTTGTGCTGGGGCTGGAGGAGCGTTCCAGTGTGACAAGGGGCAGCAGCTCCTCAGCCAGCACATTGTATCCTGCCTCCGTTCTCCAGAAGCTGCCAGAGATGTTTTTCCACTCTTTTTCCCATCAACTACTACCAACAAAGAGCTGCTGAACGTGGGGATGCCCAGGGGAGCAGTGCTGTTTGCTGGGGAAGGAGGAGGAGATCTTGCCTGGGGTTCCTCTCCAGCAGCAGTGGTGTGGATTACTGCTGTTTGTCATCCCAAATTCCTGCTTTGTTGCTCTCTTCCTCTGCTCAGCAGCCTGGCCAGGATGAGGATGAGAACACCACTTGACCTGTGGCATTTCTCTTTCACAGGGGACTCGCAGCTTTTCACCTCCTCCCCTCTTCCTTGCCCTCCACATTGCAGAAGATGCAGAAAATGTGGCTTGCTGGAATTTTGTGGTTTTTTCTTTCCCAAATGAGGGTTTTTTTCATCCTGGAGGAGCCTCCTTGGCACAGGGTGCATCATCCCACAGCTCTGATTTGGACACGCACAGAGAACGCAGCCAAGCATCCCAGCATCACCCCATGAGGATGCGCTCCTGTGACCAAAAGCACCTTTCCCAGGGGATCACTCTATAGCTATGTTGTGCCCCAAGCTGAGCCTCATCCCTGGATGGAGATGCTCCCCCACCATGGGAGCAGTGCTCTCCATGTCCTGGCCAGGAGTTGGGTTGGGCACCCTGGCTGTCCCGCTTGCCTTGGCTAAAAATAATTGCCATTCCCAGTGTCCCGCGGGAAATCGCTGTCCCTGGCATGCCAGGCCCATGGAAAGGCGTTGACGAGACGAGAGGGGCCTCCGTCACAGTTTCCGAGCAGCCGGCCAGGAGCCAGCAGATTATAGGCTGCACTGTCATTTGGGTTTTGGGGGGTCTGCATTGAAAACAGACAGGAGAAGAGCCAAAAGCAGAGAGCGAGGGGCTGGGAGCGGAGCCCTGGGCGTGCTCTGCTCCTCCCGGGGCCAGGGAACAAGTGAGGGCTGTGTGCGAGGCCCTGGCACCCTGCCCCGCCGCCGGCCATGCGCCTGGACCGGGATGCTGGGCCATTGCCCCCTGCTCCTCCAGTTGGAAACACTTCGGATTCAGCCTCTCCAACTGCTGTGTTCGGTGTTCAGGGTGGTTTTAGGCAGCCCCAGAGTGAGCAGGCTCTGGCAGCTCTGGGTGCGGAGCCGGTGATGAGCAGCACTGCAGAGGGGATGGGATCCTTGCCTATCCTGGATTCTGGGGCTCAGTGGAGCTGCTCTGGGCTCTTCTCCATGCTGTTAACATCTCGGTACACAAACTACACAAACTTCTCCCCCGCACGTAGGAGGATGGAGGAGCCAACTCTCATCACAGGGAAGGGAAAGCTCTCACAAACCTCAGCACAAGGGCTTGCGGAGAGAACCGGTACTGGACATGTGGGGGTTTAGGAGCAGGGAGATGTCTGCTGGGTATGCAGTGTGAAATGTGAGCGGGTGGATGGACACCTTCCTTACCCACAGGCTCCTGCCACAGCTTGTGGTATCCGCATCCCTGCCTGTGGGATGCATTTTGGGGTGTGCCTGAGGAGCTCTATCAGTGTGGGGGACCCAGAGGAGTCCTCAAGGTGCTGCAGAGACTCCTGAGAGCATGCTGAGGCCGAGGAGGAAGGAGCTGAGCGATCGCAGCCTGGGGAGGGGCCAGGCGCTCAACAAGGCTCCATTGAGGCTGCGGTGTGGGGCAGGTGGGGGCCAGCACTGGTGTGTGTTTGCAGGGAGGGGACTGGAATCCATTACAAGCAGCTCTTTAATCACCCGTGCGGGTGCCGGGAGAGCCCCCCTTGAAAGCCTCCCTGTGTCTGCAGCCGCGTCCCACCCCGGCCGCACCGCTGCTCCGACGGTGGAAAAACAGCCCGGGAATGAAGGCTCCTTGTTGCCCGAACAGCCCCGGGCTTGTGCGGGCGCTGGGGCAGCCCAGCCCGGCGGCTGGTCCCCTTCCTGCCCTTCCTTCCTTCGCGTCCAACAAGCAGCCCCTGTGTCCGTGCTGCTGCTGAGCCCCTCTGTAATGGGGTGTAGCTGGGGCACCCAGCCTGGTGCATTCCTCCTCCACAGCAGCGCCAGGAGCTGGTTTTGAGGCCCTTTGAGTTGTTTGGGGTTGTCTTTCTGTTAGCTGAATGGCTTTATAAGGTGGTGTCACCCACTTGCCGTGCAAACACCAGGGGTGCTTGAGTGCACCCGGCCAGCCCTGGGGATGCTGCTTGGCAGCGTGAACCCCTCCTGGTCCCCAGCAGTGTCTGTATGAGCTCTTGTCCCTACTGCCAGCACAGTCAGGATGGGTAGGACCAGTCCTCCTGCCTCCACCATGGGTGTCCCCAAGCTTCAGCCTCCCTAAGTCCCAGCCTGGCTCCAGACAGGATCTGTGTTACCCCATACTTTAACTGCATCCCAAGAAGTGGCAGGGCTGGGCTGTGCCCCCATCCCGGAACAGGATGGAGGATGGGATCTCACGGAGAAAAGCTTCTTTATGTTACACATTCCCTTCGTTTTACGGTGTGGTTTTATTTATGGCCGAGGAGGAAATGAGCAGCTTGCAGGGCAGGCTAAGGCAAACACAGCCTTTAGGGTTTGGCTGGGCCTTGCTTGGAGGAGGAGGTGCCAGAGAGACAACTGGGGGGCTGCTGCTGCCTTCAGGGCTGCCCAGAGACCTGCCTGGGTGCAGAGCAGAGGCTGAGCATCCATCTGGGTCTCTGCAGCACTATGGAGACTGGTCACACATGAACCACTTTTGGGCTGCAGCAATGGCATCCAAGCCCAAGGGGACCTTGGGGACATGCCATGGCCCCCATGCTAGCAGGACCCTCCTCCACAAGCAGCATAGGACTGGTTTCTCCAGGGTGGGCTCTGGCTTTTGGGATGGGCTGAGCTCCAGGGAAAAACTGATAAAAGCCTTTCCCTGCTCTCCTGCTGGTGGGGTTCAGCCCCCAGGTTTACAGGCAGGTGTCATCAGCACAGCTCCACCCCAGCTGCAGTTGCTCCTATGTGGAGGAGGCTTTTTCTCTCCATCCTTACTTCCAGGCTTCATCCCACATGACTGCAGACAGTGACTGCAGCTCCCACATCCGGAGCCAAGGCTGTGCGTGCTGCTGGAACCCCGGCAATGGGAACCAGAGCTCTGGCCCTCGCCTCCCACCCTCCACCTGGCCCTCCCTCGCAGTGGGGCTCCCTGGGGCCGGGGCTGATGCTTTCCAGGAGTGCTGGCCAGCAGAGATTGCTGGAAAGCAGCTCCTGGGACTCCACCAGCAAACCCAGACCCCATCACCCTGCACTGGGCTGCTTGACATGGCTATCACCCCTGGTCTGGGGGCAGGAGCAGAGCCTCTGGACCAGGCTGCTCTGCTTTGCCCCCATCTCATCACACTGGCTCCCGTCTCCCGAAGCAGCTCCTCCATCCCTACCTCTGGCTGCACTGCGCTGCTTTGAAACCCTCCGTCTGTGTTTATGAATCCAGTTCCTCTCCCTGTTCCCCTGCCAAATGCTCTCCCGCTCGCTTTCCCCTGCCTCACAGCTCTGGGGAAGAAAAGGGCCTTTTTGCAGCCCATGGACTTGAGGGTCAGGGAAAAACATACACCCAGCTCACCCTGCACTGCCTGGGAGGGGTTCTGCTGTATTATCCCATGTCTTTCCAGCCCCAGTGCCTGCCTGCTCCTGCCTGCCTTCCCTATCCTTACAAAGCAGCCTGAAGGAGTTGCTAGAGCTAGAGGCCATAAAGCGGGCTCCAGGAGGCTTGGCTGGAGCTCCAGAGCTCCAGCTCTTGCTTATCCAGCGTGGTTTTACAATGATTCAAGCAGCCCATAAGCTGATGGTATTTCCTGCTCTCTCCTGCTCAGCCAGATGCAGAGCCATGGAGGGGAGTGCAAGGAGCTGATCCCTGGCACTGCTGCAGCCCCAGACACACATCGGCTGCACCCTAAGCCTGGCGTGAGCAGGAGCAGGGATGGAGAGCTCTTAATGCCATGTGGCTGAATGGCTCCGGCGGGACTTAAGGAATAAGCCTGAGCTGGAAGCAGTGATCGGAGTTTTTGCCCTGGGAAGTGAAGCGGGGGGAGAAAGTGGGAGGATTTGGGGAAGCAGGAGGCTCAATGGGGCTTTTGTACTGTCCCCTGCAGTGTGAGTCAGGCTTCCGCTGCCAGAGGTTGGCCTGGAAATATCGTATCAGCCCCAGAGGACGTGGTTTCCAAACCACCCCGAGTCGGGCTTGCTTCTATTTTTTCCTCTTTTCTTTCTTTCTTTCTCTTTCTCCCAAGCCATCTCCCTCTCTACTCACTGGCTGGCGGGATTTCCAGCTCCACCCTGCACATCCCAGCTCCCGCAGTTTTCCCTACTTCGGCTCCATGCTTGGGAAGGGCTCACAGGGCCTGTGGTGGACAATCCTGGCCAGCCCAGCACTGCAGGAGCAGGGGGACCTTGGGGGAAGCGCTGGGCACCCAGGGCACACATCCCACTTGCACATCCCTGAATCCCATCACAAACTGGTGCCCATTCCTGTGCCCATCTCCAGCCCCAAGGAAGGGAAGGAGCCTCCCTGGGAGCTGGCGAAGGGACCGGCAGAGCTCGGCCGGGGGACGCACAGAGTATCCCTGGAATGGGTGGATGTTACCGGAGAGATCCTCGCCTGCCGTCAACAAACAGCACCGCTGGAGAGGGGCCCATCTCCAGCTGCCCAGGCTCAGATGTTTCCCAACCTTACTTGTGTCAAACGGCTCTTGGAATGCTGTGATGGGGGGGTGGTTATGGGCCAAAGTCAGGGAAAAGGGGGTAAGGATGGAGCAGTGCATGGAGGGGGATGCTGGAGCTCTGCCGGAGCTACCTACTGGATTTAATCCCTGCATCCAGCTCTGGGCTCTGGGGTAGGGAAGAAGCTTTCACTGGGATGATCTCTCGGAATGTGTTGGCAGGGCAGTGCCCACAGCACCATACACAGCTACAAGTGCCATGTCCAGGATGGGCTTTTAGTGATGCTAGGTGCTGTGAGGTGCAGAGAAACGCATCTCCATGGACAGGGAGAGGTGTTTGCAGTGTGGAGGGGGATAGAGGGGCTATTTTTTGCTCAGCTGGGGCTGACATGCTGAATTGCCTGCCTGGCAGTTCTAATTGCAAAGAAAATGAGTATTCCCCTCCTGCTTTCTAGATCTGAAATCTGCCTCCCCTCCTCTCCCCATCCCTTTGGCAGTCCCCTTCCCTCCCGCCTGTCGTCTCCCTCAGTCCCCCTGGCTTTTCCATGGATGGGAAGCCAGCTGCGGGTGCTGTTTACAGAGCAAACTCCTGTTCTATTCCTGGCGCGGGGGCAGCTCCAGTCAGCCGCGGGGGGCTGTGGGGGTGTGGAAGCGGGTGCTCACATCCCCTCCCAGGGCTGTGGGGCACGGCACGGGCCTGTTCTCAGCCACATCCACCTCGGGCCAACACTCCCCTCTCTCCTTCCCAGTTCCCAGAGGAAATGACCCTGGTGGCCCCAGAGATTGCTGTGGGATGAAGTTCGACTGAAGCCCAGCCAGAGGCTGGGAAAGGCAATGGCAAATGCCTGGTGAACCCACCCACACATTCTGCCTGTCACTGGGGAGTACTGGGGTATTGGGTGACATGGTCTGGTGCGAGATGTCCCTGCCCATGGCAGGGGGTTGGAACTGGATGACCTTAAGGTCCTTTCCAGTCCAAATCATTCTGTGATTCTATGATTCTATGGTAGCAGCTGGGGAGCACCCATCAAGATGCCTGGGTACGGCACCGCAAGCAGCAGGGTCTCTGCCCCACAGCCCCTTCCCTTTCCCACCTTTCCTTTGCCTGCCCACAACAGTGAGGAAAAACAACCACCAGAAAGCCAAGATTTGGGCAAAAGAAGCAACAGAAATTCACGAGGCCATCCCAGGCTGACTCACAGCTCACGAAGGCTCCTTGACCAAGCAATGAGTCATGGTGATGGTGACTTTTATCTGTCTTTGGTTTGGAGGCACATGATGGGACCTCCAAACCGTGCTTGCCCCATGACTTTCTCCGCTCCCATCAAGTTCTGGCAGCACCCTTCCCTTCTCCAAGATGCTTTCTGTCTGCTACTGGCTGTCAGGCTGTCAGGCAGCCAAGAGCAGCCTCTGGGCACAGGGCAGCTCCCAGAGGTATTGCACGGGGCCATGCACAACTGGCACACCCTGGGAAGGAGGGATGGAAAATGGGAATTTATCACCCTCTGGGATCCAGGGCATGGGGCATAAACATCTATCACCCCACCTAACTGCTGGTTGGCAGGACGATGCTCGGAGGCCCTATTTGGTCTGTGCTGAGGATGAGTGACAGCTAACGGGCAGCAACCAGGCGGCAAACCTGCATCCTCCCATCCCAGGGTTGGGAAGAGCTGCAACAGTCCACCTCTATTTTTAAGCCTGGCTTTGAAGGATACAGAGCTGCCCCAATGTGGGTCTGCTTTGCAAAGTAGCCCTTGGCTTTCCAAAAGGGCAAAGTGGGCTTTCTAATTGTGGCACATTAACAAGAAGCCTTGGGTCCATTTGCAGGCTTCACAAGTAAAATGAGCACGATGCAGGCAAGATCTTTCCCACTGAAACAGCTCAGCTCATCACACGCTTTTCTTGACCTCAGTTTTGCTGTTGCATTGACCCTAGAAGAGCTCTGCAGGGCATTCCATCCACATGCAACATGGCAATGAGCAAGCAAGCACAGGACACTATGGAGATGGCTCAGGGAAGGGCTGGTTTGGGAATGAGGGGACTCTGACTGATGCCTTCCCTGCTCTGTGACTCCAGGAGGCTTGAAGGTACAGGGCAGTGAAGGGGCTGGTTGCAAAACAGGCTGTGCAGCGTCACAGAACTAACCAGGCTGGAGAAGCCCACTAAGCTCCTCCAGCCCAACCGTTTCCCAGCACTACCAAGGCCACCACTAATCCATGGCACCAAGAGCCTCAGCTACACAGTGTGTGAGCACTTGCAGGGATGATGACTGCAGCCCTGCTCTGGGCAGCCTGTTCCAATGCCTGAGCACCCTTTGGGGAAGGAGTTGTTCCTCATCTCCAGTCTAAAAGTACCTGCCAGGGCACAAGCAAGCCCCGGGCAGTGAACAGAGAGGAGCTGAGGCGTTTCTAGGACTGTCCCAGCTGAAGGCTGGGGTGATGCTAATGCTTGTCTCCCAAAAAGGACACAAGCCAGAGCCCGGCACCTGGAAAGGGCCGAGGGAGCAGCCCCTGGGAGCCAGGCTGGGCTGCTCGCCTGTTGCGAACAGTCTGTGCTTTGAGCTTTATTTAGGCACATAGACAGGATTTGGCTGCTGCCTCCCAGACCCTGTTACTGTCCAGCCTTCAACCTGACTTCAGTTCCTCAGTCTTAACCCTGTCCTGCAATCCTGGAGGAATGTGTGTATTATATTTTTGCCCACAGCTCTCTGTTGCTAAATATAAGAGTGAGATGAGAATATTTCTTGACAATTCCCACGATACCAGTTTGTGTTCTCCCCGTATTTTAGCCTTTTTTGCTGTTCTTTCCCATCAGCTGGAAGCTTTTCCAGCTGCTTGGAGCTGTGACCTCAAAACATGTGGCACATCCACAGAAAAGAACCTTTGATGAAATCGGTTTGATTTCCAAAAGTGGAGGAGAGGAAAAGAGCTGATAACCCTGGAGGAGGCAGGAGGGGTCATGGCTGGGTGCCCTGGGGTACACACTGCTCCCAGGGCAGCCATGAACAAGCTGGGCTCACATTCACCTCCCTGGGACCCCTGTTACTGCTGCTGAGGTACCCAACCAACTCTTGGTGGTGGCTTTTTGACACCCTCTTGTTGGATGCTCAGGGTGGATGCAGCTCATAGGGACCCCACAATTCCAATTCCTTCTTCCCCCTGCATCCCTCCTCATTCCAAATCCCCAGGGAGAGGGGTTTTGGGGAGGGGGAGCTTAGCCTATTAGTGACTTCAGTGGGAACCAGAAGAGAAGCAAGCTGCCTAAGAACAGTTTACTAAAGCCTCACACTCGGGTGTCAAGAGGCCAAGTTTTATGAGTGCTGTTCTCTTCTTGATACAATCTCCTACTTGTTGATATGCACAATGGTTCTTCCCATGTGGGGCTGAAATTTTCCATTTCCAAGCCCCTGAACTTGGAAGCAACACATTCACATGGAATGCCCATGAGACCATGGGCACTGGTGGTCTCAGCAGGGATGCTCCCATGGGGAAAGAGCCTGCAGGAAGCTGGTACCCAGGCCCAGGGTCACAGCTGGCACATCTTTAGCTGGGTGCAGAAACAGTCCTCAACATCAGAAAATAACCTCAACCCCTCTTTCCTATGATATTTCCCTTTCATTGATCCCTGGAGCTCTGCCCAGGGGTTTGTTTGGCACCAGTGAAAGTCACGTGCTGGTTTTAGTGGGGGGTTGCTGCATCCCATTCACCATGGAAGATCTTGGGAATGCCAGGAGCCCTGGGGGACATCCTGGACACCCGAGTGGGCAATGGTTCTGTGTGGTGGAATCCATGCCTGGGATGGAAAGGTCAGGAATGAAGGAGACCTCTCTGTTCATTAGCAATAGGGGTGGTTTTCCACACAGCTTGCCAGGCGTCATCATTTTAGTGTGTGGAATAAAAAAGAAGGAACAAGGCTGGAGGGAAGGAACATGTCCCAGAGGCCACCTGCTCTCTGTGGAGGGAGCAGGGACAACAAGAGACCTGCAGAGACCTTACATGTGCTGAGAGCCACAAGGCTATGGGGTTGTCCTCATCCTCCTCCTTGCACTGACACAGACTTGGATGCAGAAGATGGCTGGGGAGCAAAAGTCCAGGGCTGGTCAGTAATTCCTTTGGAAACTGCTCTCCAAAACTGCTGTTTAGAGCCATCGGGGAGGTTTGTGAACAGAAACTGCTCAGTGAGATATTGTATTAGTTTTGGGGTGATTTAGGGGAAAAAGTGCTTTTTCAGTTCCCATCACTGATGAAGCTGTGGATACTGCTAACACAGTGTCAATGGTTGGTTAGACCCAGAGAGCAGCTTTGAGGGTCAGGTGAAGGCACAGAGCTGTTGCGAGCAGGATGGGACCCATGTCCAAACTCAGAACATTGCAGGTATGAGCATCCCATAGCAGCAGAGGGAGCAGGAGGCAGAAGGTGTGCAGAGGAGGCGCAGGGTGGGATGCAGGATGGTTGTTGGGATGCTGAGGCAGGGCACATTGCTGTGCCAAGGGCTGCGTGGTCAAACCTTGCCACTTCTTGGGCTAACTGGATATAAACTGGATATAAAGCACCCTCTCTGATCCGTGCCCTGGTGTAACCCTCTGCCCAGTTCTGCCCTAGCGCAGCAGCCAGCATCCCCTGTCCTGTGGTACCAGGCTCCTTCTCCTGGGGGTGACCCTCATCCCCTGGTGCCCCATCATGTGAGGAGTGATCCTGCCCCCCTTGGGGCTCCCTGGCCCCGTGAATGCCGACAGCCCGTGCACAGGACAGACGGACGGAGCAGAGCCGGGAGGTGACGCACGCCCTTGAAAATGCTGCCCGGCTCCGTGTTTCCCACCAGCACCCTGGATGAGAGGGGCTGCCCTGCACAGAGCTACTGTGGCAAGGCCAAACATGGACACGGAGGGCTGGCTCTCCGTGCCGGGGCGGCAGGGCATGCCCATGCTCCCTGCCCATGGAGCAGAGAAGATGCCTTTCGCCCTTGGGCTGCTCACGGCGCAGAACCTGTGGCTCCTGCATGGGTGCAGGGAGCGAGCCCCATCCCACCCAGCACCACGCCCCGGGCACAGCATCAAGTACCCAGCACCCAGTGGGTGAGCAGCCCGGATCCCTTTCTCGGCTTTCCACTCAGGACAGCCTGGCCCAAACACCCGAAAACGGAGAGCTCACCCTCCCTGCTCCTGCCAGCTTGACGACAGCTCGGTGAGGGGATAGCCTGCACACACACCGCCCAGACCCCACCGCTCCCGAAGCCAAAGCCTTATCCCCGGGGTTTCATCCCGTTCCATCCCTCGGTGACACAGGGCTTACCTCCGGCCGGGAGCCCCGCGGTGACAGCCAGGGGCTGGCAGGCCAGTAGCAGCAGCAGCAGCGTGGCAGTGCCACCTCGGGCACCCATGGTGTCCCCCAGGGCTGGAGCAGCGGCTCGGGCTCCGGACACGGCACAGAGCCGTGCTCTCACCAGCGCTTGCAGGCGAGGGCTGCAGCTACTACTATATTTAATGAAGGGGAGTTGAGGGAGGGCCCAGTAACTTCTGCCGCCACTCAGGAAGGAGGAATTCGCTCAGATGACAGAGTCAATCTCTTCTCTCTTAAAGGGGCCCCTGCCCACCCGCTGCTCAAAGCACCCTTGTTTCCGTTGGGGCGAGGCGAGGGAGGAGCGGCCACAGTCACCGAGAGGGGAAGGAGCGCGGTTTGGGGCGCGATGAGTGGCTCCGGGGGCTTCCCTGGCTGCCCCCAACACCAGGCACAACCAGCTCTTGGGGTCCGTGGATTCCCGAAGCCGTGTTACCCACCCCTGGTTATATCCCATTGCCTGCCGCCTGCTGATGCGGCTTTCAGCAGGGCTAAAGGCAATTGGACAGTCCTCGGAGCTCATAATAGTCCAACCATGCACGGGGAAAAGGGCTTCCCAGCCTCTCCCCACCGTGCAGAGCCGATGCCACACGTGTTAAGGACAAGGACACAATCCCTCGGATACACAGCATCCCACGCAGCCAGGATCACCACTCCTCATCCCACAGAGCCCCAGCAGCTTTCAGGGCTCTGCTTCCTCACAGTGTAGCTCACATCCCATCTCTCCATCCTCTCTGAAACTGCTCTCAGCCTTCCACTTGGATCTGGCTCAGCATCCCTCTCCTTCCTCATGGATGTCTGTGTTTCAGGTCCTTTCCTCCCATACCGTGGTTCACTGGTGGATTAAGTATGGCTTATTTCCTGCTGTTTATTTCTAACCTCTTTAGGGCCCTCGATGTGACTTTGCTGTCTTTGGCAGTGTTTACAACACCTTCCATCTTACAGTCATCTGCAAACATAATTAATTTGTTGTTTACTCTTGTTTTCAGATTATTAATAAAGACATTAAATAAAGCCGGGATGTGCCGTTTTCTCAGTAACTTTCCATGAGGAATTGTCAGGGGCTCGGTAAGTTCATTAGCTAATTCTGTTTAGTCTGGGGGTTACACATTACCCAGACTTGCTGATTTGTACAGATTCAATTTTGCCAAGTATTCCCTTTCCTGCTCTTTATCTCGAGCCCTTCTGAGGACCTCTGTGTTGCTTCATTTTCTGTCTGGCCTTAGTGGTCCCCTCTTTGCCTTGTTAAGGTCTGATTGAGCGGCTTGGAGCAACCTGCTCTAGTGGAAGGTGTCCCTAATGGCAGGAGATAGGAACTCGGTGAACTTAAGGTCCTTTCCAACCCAAACCATTCTATGATTCGATCCCTGTGTTTGCTGCTGCTTCCCCATTCTCAGGCTTGCTTTGCTCCCTATGGCACCAAGGGATGAACCACTGCTTGCCACAGGAATATTGGCCTCAAGCAAGAGCAGTAAGTATGGCTTGAGCAAGAAGACACCTCCAAGCACCCTGAGCATCCTCCAGTTCAAGGATGCTCACTGCTGACTCCTGCCTCTGCAGGTGGGGCTTTCTCTGGCTGCAGGGAATGCTGCTTGCTGGCCATGCTGGCTTCAGTGTCACCCAGCACTGACCAGAGGAGGTGTTGGGAAAACAGCAGAGACAAGCCTGGCAATAACAGAGTAAACCATTCACTTTGTTTATCATTAATTATCATTATTTCCCCTCCAGTCAGGATATTACAACCCCTGCTTGAAGCCTCATGTGTTACCCAGAGAAACACCTCTGCAGCAACCCCCTTCAGCGACCCCCATTGCTGGAGCTCCTGAGTGCAACCCCACATCTGGCCACCACATTCACTATCCCTCAGCCAGGCCCTGGCAGAGTCAACATCTGGCTGAGCAGTGTAGGGACAGTGCCAACGTGGAGCAGTGCCTTTGGCTCTGCCCTGAAACCTGCTCTGCAGTGTGGGGAGCTGATGCTGGGTGCCACCAGCTCCATTTGCAAGCAGCAAGGAGCTGCCCTTGCCCTTTGGTGAGTGCCAAACTGCTGATGGGGGTACTCTGGGGAGGACTGGGGAGAAATCAGACAAGTTCAATTCTGTCCTTCCTCCGTAGCCCAGGGGCTGGTATTGAGGTGGCCATGGTCTCCATCCCTCCTGGCTCAGGGCTGTTCTCCCTCCTTTCGCGCTGGCCGGATGCGTTTATTTATCCAAGCCCAGCTCTTATTTAGGATGTGTTTCCAGGGAAGCCGGTGTGAGGGAGGTGAGGAGGGCTGTCGAAGGGCTCCACAACCCCTGAGCCAGGATCCTGCCATGCCTGCAGGGATGCATGGGCAAGCTTCATCCACCCCATGTCTCACAGGAGACATGCACAAGTCGGAGAGCGGGGAGCCTTTACCCTGGAGAGCCTTTTCCCTGGAGTTCAACATTCCCTGTTTGCTTGAGACTGGAGTAATTCAGAGCAGCAGGATGCTGGTGTCCACCTGCAGGGAAGAGACATCCCATTCACCCTTTAGTAAACCTGTTTGGCTTTTCACCCCAACATGGCATCCAGCACCCTGGCTGGGCTTTGCACCAGCCCCAGGCTCCCACCCTGCCTCCCAGCATCAGCAGAGGAGGGGCTGTGCTGCCCATGGAGCAAGGCCGGGGGCTCTTGATGCTGTGAGGGGCTGCAGCTCGGGAACAGAGCCCATCCGAGGGAGGAGAGGCGAGCAGCAAGCGTGCTTGGAGCGCACCACCAGCGTCTGGAAGGAATATCCCATCCGGTGCTGGCAGGAGGGAGTGCATTCATGAATGCTGCTGGGATTTAACTTCTCAGCATCTGCCTTCCCAAGTGCTGGAGGGATTTTATAGGAAACAAAGCAAATCCTTTGGATCTGACCTGGTCGAAGCAATGACCCAGCTGGAGGGATCTCGCTTTGGGTGGTGGATCCCTAGCCTTTGCCGTGCACCCATTCTCTGAGGAGCAGGACATCAGCTGGGAGCTGTTCCAGCTAGGCTGGAGCCTGTTCTGAACACATCCAGTGTTTAGGACAGTGGTCACCTTGGGGAGGCTTCCTCTCTACTTGCTCAGAGAAAGCACTGTAAACCTCGTGACTGTGGTTCCAAACAGCTGGGCAGATGTGCAGTGTCTCTGCGGTTGGGGTTGTACAGAGGGATGTCATGGGGTTAGTGCGGTATGTCCGGTGTGCTGTGCCTCTGGTGAGGAAACAAGGAGGAAGAGGATGTTATGGGGAATTAGGGCTGCTGTCTTAGACATGAGAAGCACAGCTCTGTGTAGTCCCGAACCGTTCTCTTGTCTCTTTGCAACCAACCAAGCAGCCTGTGCATCAGGGACATGCTATTGATTTAAGGAGACAAAACAGCTCTTCACAGTGTTCCAGGGTCCTGAGTGTTCCAATTGCCCTGATGTGCCCCATCTGGGCTCTCATCCACACCCTCCACCCCTCTGCATTTAAGCTCAAGTGCCTCCATTCGTTGTTTCTCTTCACCAGGGATGTGGTGGAGCATCGGGTTGATGCTGGTCTCTAGTGGTGGCCCTGCCTGCTTGGACCGAGGGATTGCATCCTTTATCTAGCTGCCTGCCCAGCCCAGAGCTCCCCTTGCCCTCATGACCAGGATGGGCCTGCAGCATGGTAAGCAAGCATCTCTTTATTGCCTTGGTGCTACTTCAGGGTGCTCCCACCTGGGCACATTGCATGCAATCTTTGCATAGAGCTGGTCTTTAAAGTCCCCAAAAAGCAGGCGGATGGGCAATCCAGGGTGATACTGGAGGGCTATCTTTTTACTGGGGCCTTGCAATGATGCTGGACCATGGAATGGCCCCTGTGGGCCAGAACCCCAGCTCTCTTGCTGCTTGTACCAGGCCTTGTGCAAGGGGCTTGGTATGAGATCAGCTTTATTTGCACCCTGAGGGGTGTCAGTGTTGTGACTGTACTTCCCTGTGATTAACACTCTTTGCTCTTCCTTGGGCACTGAACACATCACTCCCCGGTGTTAGCTTAAAAAAGGAAATCAATAAAGCCCATTTATTTTTATCTGGGATTTAGGGTGCTTTTTCCAAGGAACTGAGCTGTAATTTGGAGTCAGCAGGCTCACCAGCTTCTCCAGGGCTTGTCAGATACAGGAACTGGCTTTTAACACTAGATAAATATTGACTGATGCATTTTCAAGGAATGAGTGCCCTGCTGCGTGAAGGGGAACCTTCAGAGAGCATGGGGTGGGTTGGTGCAAGCCCTTGGATCATCCAGGAAGCAGTGGTGAGCTGTGCTGGCTGCTCAGGCTCCCTTTGGGTGTCCACTGAGGACTCAGGAGCTAACTGGGCTGTGGCAGAGCTCAGGGTCTCAGGGAGCTTGTGGTAGAGCCTGCTTGAGCAGCTTGCTCCAAGGCCCTGTGTCCAACCTGACCTTGAACACTGCCAGGGATGGGGCAGCCACAGCTTCTCTGGGCACCCTGTGCCAGCGCCTCAGCACCCTCACAGGGAAGAGCTTCTGCCTAAGAGCTCATCTCAGTCTCTCCTCTGGCAGGTTAAAGCCATTCCCCTTGTCCTGTCCCTACAGGCCCTTGTCCAAAGCCCCTCTCCATGTTTCCTGCAGCCCCTTTAGGCACTGGAGCTGCTCTCAGGTCTCCCCTTTAGGAGCCTTCTCTTCTCCAGGCTGCAGCCCAGGAGATGGCACCAGCGCACCGCGCTGCCCGCCCCGGCGGGGCTCCGCGCCGGGAATGCCACCCCGATCCCGCCAGGGAATGCTCCCGCTCCGAGCTCTGTTTCGGGGGCTGGGATGGGCAAGGGGAGTGGGGGGCCTGCTGCCAGCCCGGCCGCTGTCTCTCCTGCGGCTACAGCGGAGGCGGGGTAAGAGGAGCAGCCCTGGCACATCCAGGCTGCTCCAGGGACACTCCTTGTGAGCACAGGACTGCTGCTCTCCATCTCTTGAGCAAGCAGTGGGGCTGCCTGGGCTCACCCAGGCTCACCTCTGCTCTTCCAGTAGTGTCTGTCTGCTGGTGATGGCTGGAGGTGGGACATGTGATTAAGGTCAGGATGAGCATGTTTCTGTGGAGATGTAAGGCAAGTTTGGAGGCGGCTTGATGATGGAGGGCAGGTCCCTGGCAGCCTATCCCAGCCAGGACAGCATCCTGGTGAGGGGATTCAGAACTGAGCCACATAGGTGTGAGTCCTGTGGGGGAAAAGTACTCGGTGGTGGACAAAGGTGATTATGAGTGAGAAGGGGTGAAGCTTTGACAGAGCAATGACTGGGATGGAGCCATGTGAGACAGTGGCAGGTCCAAGGATTGCCCATTGCCAGAGCCTGCTGTGAGTCCTGGGGTGGGTTACAGGCCACCCGGAGCCCTCGGGATCCCTCCTGTCTCTGCTCCTGTTACATATGCCCTTGTGGCTCCACCAACTCACAGGTATTGATGGTAGCTCTCCACAGGGGAGACAAGTTGAAAAGGTTTTCAATCTCCACTTTTGTTATTATGCACTGACTTCCTTCTCAAATGCCCTTCCTGCTGCTTGGTCCCTTGTTGTCCCTCTTTGGTGTCACCAAACAGGCCAGGCAGGTGCTACCTGCAGTGAGTGTTCTGCCAGCCATGCCTTTGCAGGCTGCCAGGAGCATGCACAGAAGCACCAGCATAAGGGCTTTTGTGCCTTGACCCTAGAAAGCTGCTGCTTTACCTGATGCTTGCTCAGCTCATGATGTGAGAGGCATAAGCAGCTACCCCTCTCCTTCCAGCTTCTTGGAGGAAGATGGAGATGACTCCTTTACCTGGAAAGGTGGTAGTTTCTCTGGGTGCAATAAGCAGGGTAAGATGCTTGTACTCCATCTCCCCATCCTGGCTTCTGGGGCCTGCAGTGGAGATGATGCCCTCCATTAAGCCCATTCCCTACACCTCTTTCCTTTTCCTTCTTTTACACAACCCTGAAGCCCCCAAAGCTTTAATGGGGTGGGTGGAACTGAATAACCAGAGGAAGATGCAGTGATTCCCCCTTTCCTTCCATCACCCCAGCTCCTGATGCTGTAGTTTCCTTCCCAGTCAGGCTTCACCAGGGGATTCTCTCCCTGCAGCGGGACCCATCTGTCTTGGAGCAGATTAGAAAGATGTCACTTTGCCAGCACAGTCATTTATCACAGTGGCTGGGGAAATTAGCAGGGGCTGGGCAGGGAGGGGGGAAACTGGGCTTGTCTTGGTGGTGTAGGTAAAGGTTGTGGATGCTTCCGGACTATTTATAGCTTGGCATCAGTTTGTCCTGAGGAAGAAAGCAGGGCCTGGGATTTCCACCTTCGGGTCCTGATGGGGCTGAGAGCAATAAACTCTGACTAAATTTATGGGGCAGAGGAGCTCAGATCTCTCAGGCTTTGGGGCTTTTAACTGGATGCTCATGTTCTCCTTCCAGCTGCTAATTCCGGGAGCCAGGGTAGGAATGAAGCCTTCAGGCTTGCTGTAATAATCACAAGGATGGGATAACCTCCCTGCACCTTGTTCTGCCTATGAAGCAGCCCAACTGGATTTGATGCTTTGCCCAGGGGTCAGTGGTGGGATAAGGGGCACCAATCCCAAGTTGCCAGCTGGAAACAGCAAAACTCAGGAAAGGGAAAAAAAAAAGCTATTTTTCAGCAATGGAGAGAGCGCTGCAAACAAATGAGGAGCAGAATGCAAATGAAACCTGATCAAAATTCCCTAGCAGTGTCCCCTTTCAGCGTCATATATTTTTATCTTACTCTGGTTTTATTTGCTGGAAAGGGAAACGTAAAGGGAGAAACATTCGATTAAACCTGCCTGTCAGCTGGGGCCTCTGAGCTGTGGCACTTGGAGGCTGGAGGAGGGAGGGGTGCTCCCAGGTCCCACCAAGGTGCCTGGGACCACCGATGCTCTCTCACCTTTTGGCACACCCACTGTTGTCACAAGCATCCTGTGGCACATGGCTGCCGATATGTTAATCACCTTAGTAACGAGGGGCTGAGTTCTGGCAGGATCTGTCCCCCTGCATGGCACAGCGGAGCCTTCTCCTTCCTGGGCTCCATAGGGCACGGCTGGCACTGGTGGCGTCTCAAGGACATCTTTGTGTTCCCATCGTCTTCCACTCTGTGATGCTTTGGCAATCACTTGGCTTCTCTTCATCTCTCCAGGCTTGTGAATCAGTGCTACGGGGCCCCAAGTCCCGCAGTAAGGAGGCCCCGTATATCCTTATGGTCAAAGCTGGGACTTCTGGGGCAGCAACTCCTTCTTAGTAGCGTGTGGGGACTCTCTGGTGTTTGCACTCAACTAACACAAGGGGGAGATGGTCTCAGGCTTTCTTCTACTCGGATAACCAGCTTCTCCTTCTGGGCAGTGAAATGTTGGAGTTTCCATGAGCTGTATTGATCCGCAAAGATGCGTATCAGCTTCTGGATGGTAGAAACGAGGGATGACAGTCAACTGTGAAGCTCAGCACATGCTCACTATTGGGTTTCTTAAATATCAAATTTTGTGGGAGCTGGAGATGTCACTGCAAACCCTGAAGTCTGAATATATCTGGTCCTGTACCTTGGCCAGGATGTGTACCAGAACCAGGTTTCATTGGGCTTTGAGTACAGTCTCTGTGGACAGAGCTAGGGAGAAGGTGCTGGAGATGACGGGTTTCTTCTCCAATCGAGCAGGGCTTCTCTGGACACCTCTTGCCCCAGCCTGAAACTGGTGATGTGGAGTATCCTGCTCATGTTGTGCTGTGGGAGCCCAGCACTGGCTCAAAGGGAACCAGCTGCTGGCTTGGCTTTGTTGAAGGCACAAGGCAGTGAAGAAGATGCTCCCAGCAATATACCTGTGGGTGCATGGGTTTTGATTTACGGCAAGGAAACCTCCTCCCCTTGGTGGAGGCTGCTGGCTGGCAGTGGCTGTGACAGGAGTAGCTGGGATGTGAACATCAGTCTCCTCATAACTAGAGTGAGACCAATGCCTTATTCCCTGGCAGGCATTCATCAGCTGGCAATGACTTTCTGTCTTTATTGACCCAGGGCTGGAGCTGAGCCAGTGACACGGAGGTAAAAGGGTCTGTTTACCCATGAAAAATACTCCTGAGGCATCTAGAGCCTCTTCCAGTTTCAAACACTGGTGAAAGCAAGGACGAGCTCCCAGTGGGGAGGTGCTGGTAGGACCAGAGCACCCAGGCAGTGAAACCTCACTGAAACCACTGCTGTTGGTGCAAGTGATGCATGGGAGATGCAAAGAGCTGCTCTCTGGGCATGGATAGACGCTGCAATGATGACTGCAGAAAGTGTCTCTTGTGTCCTTGTTCCCTCTTAGCTCCCCACTGAGAAGAGGGGGAAAATTGAGGCAGCCATGAGGAATATAGCAGTAATAAAGCCAGACCCCTGTCGGGCAGGGTGTAGTTGTGCTGGAGAGCAGCAGCTCAGCAGGCAGCGGGTGCACTATGGAGCCAAGGATAATAAGAATAATAGAAGAGATGTCAGGGTGAGTGGCAGCTCGGCAGCCTGGGGCCAGGCTTGTCTCCTGCAGGGATCCTGCTGCCCACCAGCAGCTCTGCCCAGCCCCTGGAAAGCTGTCAGCTGCTGACACGGCACAAATAGAGCCATTGCCCTGTGAAAACCCTGCCTCTGGTGTGTTTCCACTTGGTGCTGCTGCCGCTGCTTGGTGGAACTGCTCAGTGAGTGTAATGCTTGGGTCTGGGCTGGGGTGGAGGGAGGGAAATGGGGACAGTGGGAAAGGGGTAACACTTCCTAAAGAGAGCAAAGCCAGGGAAGAGGGTGGAAATGGGGCAAAAAAGGTTTGGATGAGAGAAGAGCCCCATCCCTGAGGCACGGGCTGACTTCAGCCCCTCCATCCCCCCTGAGCTGATGTCCCTCACCCCATCAACTCCTACTTGCTCTCTCAGCCCTAGCACCCACAAGTCCACCTCCCCATGCAGAGTTCCCATCCTCTCCCACCCTCCAGCAGAGCCCCCCTTCCTGATTCTATACCTGCTTCCCGCCTGGATGCACACATCGTGCATCCACTTCCCCAGGCTGTTTCTTTACACAGGGACAAAATTCCCTATTCTTACTCATTTTCCACAAGCTGTTAGGAAAGTACATCAAACTTCTTGTGCAGATAATCATTGTTTTCCTTTTCCAGCTTGCTAGAAGGACCAGGCACATCCTGTGTGAGCCAAGGATGCGTGCAGAGAGAGGACCAAGAGATTGTGTCTTTGGCTGGATGGGGATGGTTCCCCATTAACCATACAAGAAGAACACCAGTTGGAGGAGGAGGAAAGGGAGAGCCAGCAGGCAGTGATGCTAAAGGAGGAGGGAAAGGGCTGGGTCTCAGCTGTGAGCATGAGGGTGGATTTTTTGGAGTAGCCTTAGGCTGGTTTTTTCTTTTCTGTTGGAAACTGCTCCTTTGTCAAAGCAAGTGCCTGTGGGGAAGGTCAGATGTGATCAATCTCCCCAGTTTGAAAGCAGGCATTCAGAAATGCTCGGCAATGTCCCATTCAGGTGATTTGTGAGCGGGCAAAATCCGGGAGAGTTGGTTCAAAAGACTTTTTTTTCCTGGGAAATATGAGTTTGCAGCATAGCATCTAAAGAGGCAAAGCAAGCTCCAAAGACTGAATCCATTCTGTGCTTTCTGGTGTGATGGGTTTGACTCCCACTCTCCCCTCACAGCCTTTGCATCCCTGCAACATGGTCCCCTAAGGATAATGGTCCCTTTGGGCTATAAAACCCCTTTCCTATCAGCTCTAGCATGGAAGAGGGTGAAAGCCAGTCCAGAAGCACAAGGCTTCAGGGAACTGGGAATTTAAACACGTGGAAAGCCCATTGTTTCTTGACCAAGTTCTGTTTCAGGGTGTTATTACTGACCTCCTGCCCCTGGTTTCTCAGTGTGGCTCCAGCCCTGGGAAACAGGAGGAATCTTCTTTAAGTAATCTGTGCTGGAGTGACTTCTGAATGCTGTGTGAATAATAGGGATTAATGGGAATTAAATAAGAATGGCAGAGAAGCGCTGGGAGGACTAAACTGTTTTGTGAGTAGACAGTAAGAAGGGAAGTGCTACCTGAAAAATATCTAGGGAGGTGGCTGGAAACTGGGATCCTTTGGATGATTGTTTTCACATCCTTTGAATGATGGGGCAGGGGGATGCTGTGGCTGTACCTCAAGGTGTGGGGCAGCTGATGGTGTACGGTTTGGAAGTCATTTACCATCCTGGGAATGCACTGGGGGCTGCTGGCTCACTGGAGGGCTTTGGAGGTGTGCAGGGCTTCTTACCCATGCTCACACGTGCCAAAGAACCAGTAAGAAAGGGATGCAGTAGCTGGTAAAAGCTAGATGCTGATCTGTGCTTAGACTGTGGAATGACAGCAGAGCCCTGGCAAAAGGCTTTCTGAGTGGATGCTGCCCAGAACAGTGTGGACTAGGGTGTCTGTGGTGGTGGAAGGCCAAGGGCTGTCCTGGCTCCTGGTGACAGCAGCTTCTCTGGGACATGTCTTGAGTGCTGCATGAGCTAATTACATGCCCTTAGGAGGTTTCTAATAGCTGGAGCCCCTGGATGCTAACATGTGTTGGAGCATCCTTGCCTGGGCTGTGATGGGTATGGAGCAGTGTGGTAGTCATGATGTGAGAGGGGACCTGCCTGCTGATACCCTGCAGGAGTGTGGCACAGGGATGCAGAGCAGTGCTGCCTGCAGCCAGCTTCCCCCGAGCTCACCTCCAGAGCTGCCTTTTCAGGGCTCTTTCATCTGGGTGAGTCTCACAGGGCAGCTTTTTGAGGTGAAGCAGCAGAATTGGATGTCTGTGCCGCACAAAGAAGGCTCTGGTTACACAGTCGGGGAGAAGAGGATCCTAAATTGGATTTCTTCGCTTGCTTGGATTGGGCTCCAGTTGTGGGAGATTATTGGGATTTAAAGCAAGCACATAGGAAATGGTAATGTAACCATCCCCCAGCCAAAAGAGCTGGGGAGCTCCATGTGTTGCTGCATTAAATACAGAAGAATCTTGCAATTAACATCTGAGCAGTGAGCAGAGCGGTGCTGGTGATGAATGAAAGCCATGCAAGTTTGCAGGGTTGCAGCCTGCCTTTCATCTCCTCCTCTGGGTGAAGCATGAAGGCAGCAGGCTCCTTTCTGCACCACGGGCATCACATCCCTTCCACCCTCTCCTAGCTGGGGTGACCCACATGGGATACCCAAGGGAACAACGCAAACCCCAGAGCACTAGGAGGGGACCATCAGCCATCCCCAGATCTGCCAAAAACAGTGTTCTCCAGTGAAAATCAGTGATTCCTTCTTAAGAATGAAAATTGGGATGCTTAATTGGGTATGCTGAGATTGAGTGTCACTGATTTCTGTTTTCCACTCCTCTGCCTCCCCCTTGTTTTGGCCTCAGAAATGTCAAGGCTAATTGCCAGCATTATTTCTCCTCTTGTTTCAGCCTCGCCCACCCCAGTGCTGAGGAATGAGGCAGCATGTGTGAGCATCATTGTCTAGTGCTGGTGTGGGCAGCACCTGCCCTGGGAGCTGGGTCTAAGTAGGGATACGCAGCTTAATGTCGGGAGCAGCACCCCTGCAAGCTGCTTAACAGAGAGCACGGCTGAGTCCAGACACAGATCCAAACAGGCGACTTGGTTTTGCAGAGAGATGAATGCAAGTGGAGCTGTGGGAGCTGAACTGGCATGGAACGGAGGCCTGCCTTGGGTATGATGGATTCCTGCATGCTGGCTGGTTTTGGGGTGGTGGTGGGTGTGTTTGGAGGGGAGCAGGATGAGTGCCAGCAGATGGCACTCTGGAATGCACTGCACAGCCTCTTCACTGCGCAGAACCTCCTCTGAAATGGCTTCCTCAGCTTCTCTGTGCAGCCACTGTGGGCTGGATGGGGCTGGACCACAGTCCAGCACACTCCCCTAGCTCACCCTCTGTCCTCACCCTCCTCACTGCCAGCATCTCCTGTTTGCAGACCTTGTGCCACACACCCTTGAGTCCTCACCAAGGCGTTTCTCCAGCCCCTTCTTTGCTCTACCAGGGTGCTGGGTTCCAAGGACACGAGGCTGAAGATCCCCTCCTGCCAAAAGGGGACGTTTGGGGCCCCAGCATGAGGTTTTGGTGCTCTGGTTGGAAATGTGAACATCATGGGGAGGAAGGCTGGGAGCAGAAGCATGCGGAGGATGTTTATTTTCTGTCCCTGGGGTGGTAGGCGCTCACCTTTGCCTCGAATTGCAAGTCATGTCACATCTTGGGAGGCTTGAAATTGTGTTTCTCAGCAATGTTCCTAAAGAGATTAGAAGCACTGAAATGGCTGAAATACCCTTTGAGCTTGGAGCAGAATAAGGCACAGAACAGAACAGAGCAGAGTGGGATGGGGAGAAAGCAGTAGCATCCTCGCCAGTGTGGAGGGCAGGGCTGTGGGCAGTTTGTTCCTTGCCCCCTCTTCACACCCTCCTGGTCTGGGATTGTTTTTCCAGTGCCAATTCACACTGGTGCAAATGGGATGTTGGAAGAACTGGGGTGGCAACTTTCCCCCTGGGGTGGGATGGAGAAGCCCAACCAGCATCCCATAGAGCACAAGATGTCTTTAAAGATATACTGAAATGTTCACCCATGGAGCAGGGTGCTGCTCCCCCAGTTTACAGGCTGGGAGAGAGGAGCTGTGATTCAAGGATTAAGAAGGGCCAAGCAGCCAGGCAGAAGCTGACCCTGAGTGCAGAAGGAATTGATTTCCAGGGCTGATTGAGAAGAGGTAGTGATTCAAAACTTAATATAAGGCAGAAGCTGCTTTCTGAAGTTTGTCTATTTTCAGTTGGCTTATTCCTAACCCCAGCCTAAATCACCCATGTCTGATTCTTTGCATTCTCTTCTTGCTGCTGGAGCCCCTGCACCAGGGACTGCATTGGCTGTGGGGCTGCATCCTGGTCCTTACCATGTGCATCCCTGTTCCTGAGCTTGTCTGGAGCTGTCGGAGATGTCACCAGAGCGAGTTGGTCCCCAAGTGCTGCTTTGAGAGCCTGGCTGACAGAGTGATTGGTGATCAGCGGCTGAACTGACACATCATGCCACAATTAGAGACCTCCTGGTAAGAGAGAGATTCGAGTCAGGCGAAGACAGAGCCAGTTACAAATATTGAAGGAGCTGTTAAAGATGCAAACTCATTATCTCCCAAGCAATCCAGCGACACTCACGAGGACATTAGTGCCAGAGCAACACATAGGAATGATGAATGTATCCATTGGCATGGGTCTTGTGTTATGGAGTGGACAGAAAGACGAGCTCAATGACAAACACATCCACAAACGTGGCCGTCATCCCAATTACAGCTTGGGAAAAGATGCAAGGGTAAGGAACGAGAATGAGGGAAAGGGGTATATACAGATGAAGTGGAGCACTCTGTGGTCTGCTGCAAAGGGGCTGAAAAGCCAGAGGGGGTGCTGGGATTGAAGAAGGAGCTCTCATGGCTGGGCCTGTTCAGAGTTGGGATTCACTGTTCTGGTCTCCACTGGCTAATTATGTTGCCATGTTCCTCCTGACTTGTGAGACTCAGCAAAAGCCTTGGTGAGGGCTGCCTCAGAGGTCAACAGGACTGAGCTAATTGCATTTCCAGCGAGAGTATTTATGTGGCTATTTTCAGAGTGCTTTTTCCATACCTCTGGAAAAATGCAAACCAAAAGAGCAACATCCTGCTCCTCCATAGCCACTGCGCCAGCAGGGAAGGTGGTTCTGCCACCACATGTGGCCATGTCTGTAATGGAAGAGGTGGCAGTGGGATGCTGCTTCAGAGCCCTTATAGCTGGGGTATTTGAATCCTCCTGCTCTGGTGAGAGGGAACCCCAGATTGATTTCTGTCCGGCTGTGTGGCTCCATCTCTGCAATAACAATGTGCTTAGTGTGCAGGATGAAATTAATACAGAGCCAGATTTACCTGGGGGATATTTGAGCAAGTTTCGAGCTGAATATTCATTGGAATTTTCCGTGCTCCGATGTCTGGCTTGGCCCATCATGGCTTTACCCGAGCAGCTGGGTCAGCTCTTCCTGGGGCACCACTCGCTGTGTCAGGAATGCTGGAAATATCCCAACAGAAAATCTCTACCTCATTTTCTCTGCAGCCTGAGAAGCAATGGATATGATGTAAATCCTGCTGTCTATCTGTGCTGTGCTCTAAGAGGGGCTCTGCTCCTGTCCCGCATCCCATGGGTGCCATCTGGAGCAGAGGGATGTGGGAGCACTGGGGGGGTCACAGCCGTGCATGGGAAGGTGCCTGGCAGCCCAGAGCTGGGTCAGAGCTGCAGCACACGGGTGGAATCAGCAATTGTAATCAAAGCTGACCTGTGGCCAACTCTGTGGAGAGCTCTCAATGCTACAACTAAATGAGCTGATGGCAGATTCAGGCAAGACTAAAATTAGACCAGGACAGGTACAGGCAGTATTGCGGAACCGGGAGCCAGGGTTTCAAAGCATCTCTCTCCTAGAGGAGGAGAACAGGTTAAAGAAAACCTTACTATGTATGCAAAGGACATTTCCAGAGCTCTAGTCCTTTGACTATAACAGATCTTAAGAGAAACTGTGCTACTCCTTGAAGGTGGAGGAAAAGAAACCCAATGTAACTGCTCTAAACTGATGGAAAGCAAGCTGCTAATAATCAGCAGAGAAGAATGATCAATTTATTGGATGTGATACGTTTAATGATGAAATATCAACTGTCTTTCCCAATTCCTGTGTCTAATAGAGAAGGGCATGGTAAAAATATCAGTGTATACTAGTGCAATTAAGTACTGGGATGGGGCAGCAGGTATTTATAGGAGTGCAATGGACACGAGCAAAATGTGATGCTAAGGGCTGCCAGGAGGGGATGTGGCTCATGGGCTGTACTGCAAGAGAGGGGCAGCCTTAGTGGGGACTGCAAATACACCCCTGGAGACAACTTCCCTTTCCTAGGACTCTACTGGCTGCAGGCATTCATGCTGGTGTGTTATGGGTGTGTAGGTGATAAAAGCTGGTTTGGTTGGGTGCCACTACAGCAGGTCTGTGATCCTTCAGTGTCCTGTGCTAACAGCCTGTCCCCTCATAGCCGGGGGACCAGGTGTATGCTGCTCCAGCTCTGGAGGTGCTCCTCAACAAGTCAAGAAAGATGAAGGCTGGGAATGATATTGGATTCTCCCTTCTCTGCTGCTGACAGATGCAGAGATGGGGAAGAAAGGGCAGCAAGGCTTGTCTGGATTAAGTGGCCAGATGGAGAGCCATGTTGGAGAGGACCATTGCCCGCTTGTGCAGAGGCTGCAGCAGTGTGGGGTACTGCAGAGGAGCCCTGCTCATGTCCCCTTTCTCGGTAGCTTCTGTCTGGGCTGCATTCCTCAGCACTGCAGGGACCTGTCCTGCTCTTCCTGCTCCTCTGGAAAGTGGGTATAGCACATCTGCCAGTTTGCTGAGGGTGACTCTTTGGAGCTGTGCTGGGCAAAGACCTCTGCCTTTGGATGAATCAGGATGGTGTCTGCAGCTGAGAATGGTGTTACAGCTTCAAGGGGTAGGAAAAGCCTGTAAGGACCTGCAAAGGACTCCTGCACTGGCTGCAGGGCCATACAGGGCTCAACTCCCACCCTTCCCATGGGCCTTCACGAGATGGGCTCAGCCACGAGCCAGACAAGGGATGACAGCTTGGCTCTGCTCCTGGAGCCGCACGTGCCACGGCCGGTGCAATAGCAGAGCCCGTAGCTAGATGCCACTCAGTACTAAGGTGTCATTATTTTTTATGAACTAGGAGAGCATTCCCTAATGCGCCGGGGAACATTATCGTAAATAATTAAATCTGAACTGCAGTTGTCACAGTAAATGAACAAAAGATTGCTCTGCTTCCCCTGTGCCAAGTGCGAGTCACACACTTCGCATCCCCCTGATTTTCTACTGCCGATCTAAGGAAAGCAGTGAAGAAAGTACTGAAAGTCTCCAGGTTGGGAGTGGATCTAAAATCCCTCCTAAAACCTATTGGGTACATCAGATCTGTTTCCTCTCTGTGAGGCCTTGGGAAGTGGGATGGCCGCAGCTCCTCGTGATGGCTCCAACCCCAAATGCACATGGGGTTTGGGTGGAACATCCACCTTTCCCTAAGGGATCAAGGCCCATTTGCAAGCAGATCAGAATGAGCAAGCTGAATGGAGCTCAAGGTATCTGCCAAACACAAGAACAAGCCACAGGCTGTTGGAAAACCCAGCACACAGGATTTGTAGGTCCTGCCTTAAAGCTGAAATCCCTCCTGAGCTGATGGAACACTTCCATGAGTGCTTCAGTCTAAGGAGTGTAACAGGGCATGATTAGAGGTTTATTTATGTAACAGAGGTTTTGTTTAGCTCTTGGTCCGTTGCACAGGAGCATCTTGGGCTATGCTCCTAAAGCAGCTGCTAGAGCCAAGCAGACAAATGATGTCCCTGAAGGGTGGGAGCCAATGGTTTGGCGTGGCCAGGATTGCAGGAGAGCAAAATACAGCCTGTGTCTGGAGATGATTACTCCTGTATATCACACAGGTTCTGTGGCTGTCTGGGCTGAGCTTTGGAGAGTGTTGCCTGCCCCTTCTGCTGCCTTGATTTAAGTCTGTTGGTGTTGAGGAGGCAGTGCTTTGATGATGGATCCTGGCAACTGTGATACATGCCCGAGGTCCATGTCCCACCTCCTTATATCTTTTTGTGTGAGTCTTACTTTAGTGCAAAGCAGGGATGTGTCACTCTGCCTCCTGCCTCGTGAGTGAGCTTCACCCTTCATCTTCCTCATGGCCATAGGGGAAAGGCTGCTCTTTGCCCAATGCTCAGTGGAGGTGGAGATATCACCTTGCCTGATACAGATTACATTGTGTAAGGAACAAGAGCCAGCTTGTTCCAAGGCTGGGTCCTAGTTTTGATCAGTCTCTCACTGCTGTGCCTGCCCAGCATGCTGCTGGCTTCCAGCAAGAGAGAGCGGGAGGGATAATAATCGCTTTCCTCCGCTCCATCCCAGGTTTATGGTGCGCAACACTTTAAAAGGCTGGATAATTAAGTGCTGCTCATTAAAGTGTTGCTTGTCACTGCTGCTGGGCTCCTTCCGACCAGGGCCTGAGTAG
Organism: Forpus xanthops; assembly: GCA_032466535.1. Taxonomy (NCBI): domain Eukaryota; kingdom Metazoa; phylum Chordata; class Aves; order Psittaciformes; family Psittacidae; genus Forpus; species Forpus xanthops. The sequence continues at coordinate 44,550 of JASSUY010041949.1, forward strand.
GGAGAGCTAAGATTCATCATGTGCTGAGCACTAGGCTCATCCCATGGGCAGAGGGGTCTGGTGGGGAAATAACGCCCCTGGTTTGCTCTGCCAAGCAGGACTGAGGCTGTTCATGCACTGCATAGGTCCCCATGGCTGGCTGTTTGCAGACTGTCCAGCACAGGGGGTGTTTCTGTTGGCGAGCTGCAGCCACAGTAAATAACCCAGATCGTGTGTGTGATGGATGTCCGCTCCCTGCCAGCCTGTCTCCAGAGAGTTATATTATTCCCTTTCCCACAGCTCAGCTGTAAATTCTCTGTGATTCATGGCAGGTCCTTCCTCCAAAGGCTTTTACAGCCCTGGATGGGCAAGGATGGGGTGGAGGGCATGGGTTGGCCTGTGCCAAGGAGATGGATGCTGTTTGCCAGGGCACTGGGGCTCTGAGGGCTAAAGCTCTTGTGTGGGGACAGAGTGGCCCTAAGGGACATCAGGTATCCATACATCGGGAGGGGAGGAATGGCTCCTCTTCCTCCAGCCTCTGTTTCTTGTCCCTAGCAACCCCTGGGATGCTCCTTTCAAACCCAGCACCTCCCAGAAGATGCACCAGAGAAAATATTCCTGGCTTGATCCAATGGAGAAGCATGGGGAGCATGGCATGAGTAAGCCAACTGCTGCAGCCCTGGAAGGGTCCTCTTCTGCTCTGCAAAGTTCTTTCTGGAAGGAGCCATCCCTTGTTCCATTGTGTAATCTCTGGTCCAGCCATCAACCTGGCTGAGGTGGTGAGAGCCCAGATGGGATGATTCCTGGGGTTGGGGTGCACTGATGGAAGTTGCTGTGACACCCCAGGCATTGAGGAATGAAGAAGCAACCCTGCAAAGATGCCTTCAAGTCTTATCCATAGCCAAAGGTTGGGGTGCTCCCACCTCTGACATCTGCCAAAAGCATAGGTCCTGCAAGCCATCAGGTGCTGCTTTTGTCCCTCCCTTGGTACATTTCCCCCTAAAATGGCATCAGGGTGAGGATGCTTGGCCAGGTCTCAGATGCCCTGTCCCAGCATAGGGCCCTTTGTTAGTGCTGTTTGCTTGGTCCCTGCCCCTTTCTCTCTCAGCCCTGCCTGCAAGCTCCCATCCCACTTGATTTGGTGCTCAGGGGCGATATCCTGTCTGCAATATCAAGACACATGTAGTGGTGTATATACATACCCCCCTCTAAATCAGACCCTGTGGTGGAGGCTGATAAATCCCCTGGGCACTTACAGAGGCAAATTTAATTAATTCCGATGATGCCTATGAGCGATAGGCAGGGAGAAGGATCTTGTTTGGCCTCTTTTACCCACCAGGGAGCAGGAGGGGAGGCTGGGGGACCCTGCTCAGCATCATGGCTCAGTGGCCACATCCTGGTACCACCGAGCAGGGCTGGGAGTATGGGAATGTGCTGGGAGGGAACAGAAGGGTGCCATGCTGCAGCTCGCGTGCTTGATCCATCAAATTCACACCTAAATGCACCAAAACATCCATAAATCTATAAATATCCATTTCCAGGCACTGGAAGTATGTCTAAATAAACCAAAGGAGGCTCGACAGCTCATCCTGGACAAGAAACACCTGTAAGTTGGGAGGTTTCTGTGACACATTGCTGGAGCACACCCAGCAGTGTTTTTCCTGCTTGGAAAAACAGTTTTGAGGAATTTATCTCTGGTGGTTGGGAAAGCAAAGCAGGGTTGGGTGCTGCAGTGAGGAGCAGATTGGATGCTAGGGGTATTGAGTAGGGCACCGGTGGTACTGGACAAATGGTGGGGGCATGTATCTGCCTGTGGGATGGAGACTCAGTGCAGTGTCCTGCTGCCAGTATAGAACCATAGAATCCCAGCCTGATTTGTGTTGAAGAGACCTTAAAGCTCATCCAGTTCCAACCCCTGCCATGGGCAGGGACACATTCCACTGGAGCATCTTGCTCCAAGCCCCTGTGTCCAACCTGGCCTTGAACACTGCCAGGGAAGAGCTTCTGCCTTAGCTCTAACCTGAACTTCCCCTGTTTCAGTTTGAACTCATCAACCCTTGTCCCATTGCTGCAGTCCCTGATGAAGAGTCCCTCTCCAGCATCCTTGTAGGCTCCTTCAGACGCTGGAAGCTGCTTTGAGGTCTCTACGCAGCTTCTCTTCTCCATGCTGAACAGCTCCAATGGTCTCAGCCTGTCTCCATTCGTGAGGTGCTCCAGGCTCTGATTGTCCTCATGATCTCCTCTGAACTTGCTCCAGCAGCTCCATCCAGTCCAGAAGCTTCTAAGCACTCTGGAGGATGCTGTTTTGAGCAGAGCTGCTGTTAGGGGCAGTGCTGCCAGAGGAGAGCTGCTCCAAGCCCCACTGGTTCCCTCCTGCTGCTGCCCCAGCCAAGGGATGTGGCTGTGAATGTGGATGGTGCTCCCTGAATGCAATGTCCCCATCCCAGGGCCTTGCTGAGCACCCAAGGCTTGGCACAGAGACAGGACATGGCAAGGTGGGATGCGGCCGTGAGGGGCTGCTCTGGGATGCCCCTGCCAGGGTGACTCGTCCCTCATTAGACTGGGCTGAGGCTCACCCCATCAATGGGCAGGAGATGAAGGCCCCTGCCTTGCACAGGGTGTTCCAGCTCCATCCAACTTCACCGACGCTGATCAATGACTCAATTTGTAATGCTCCCATCCTCCTGAGGAGCTTCATTGTCTTTTTTCTCCTCCTTTTCTGCCTGTCACTGGCCATTGCATTTTCATCTTAATCTGACGATAGTTCACTTTCATTTGACATATTAATCCATGCTTCTTTCTGTGAAGATAACTCATCCCTGTGTGGTGGCAGGAGTGCGGAACCAGCGCCATGCCAGGAATATTTTACTTGCTTTGAAAAGATGGTGGAATAACAAGTAACCAGAGTTGCACTAGTGTCTCCTATCCATTTTAAGAAGCCAGAAGTGCCTGGCAAGAGGCTTTGCTCTGGCTTGCAGGCGGATGAGGACTTGAAGCAGGAGCTGGGGTCACAATGCCAAAGTGGGGCTGGATGGGACCACCTTTATCCCTACACACATGAGTTGGCACCGAAATATTTGTTTGCTGCTGTTTATCAGGTTTGTGGCTGGTGTTTTTAATCCTGTTTGTACAAGGAATAGCAGCAGTGTAAAACAGCAGTTATTTCCCTCCACGAGTCCTGAGATGGGAGCTGAGCCAGTGCCACCACCCCAGCCTTGGAGGTGGTGGGGACATGGGAGGTACAGCACATGGTGGCAAATGTCACCTAAAGGAGGATTTGACAGCAAAAGCTGCCCAGCTTCCCCTGCACTGAAACCACACAGCTCCAGGGATGCTCCTGGTGCTGTTCCCTTAAACACATAAAAGGGTTCCATCTGGTTTTAATTATTCAAATGAGCTGACAGGGTAATCAATATAAATGGTTAAACGTGGCCAGGATTAGTGACAGCTCTGCTGTAGCAATGAGTGAAAGCTCTGGATATGGGGGTTTTGCAGCTGGGGGTCCCCGTTGCCTATGGGGAGAGGTGGCACCGTGTCCTGGTCATGGGGGGAGCGTGTGTCCATGGCCACTCTGGCAGGGTTTAAACAATAACCTGCGGTACTTCTGGCTCTGACTGCTTCTTTATTGCTAATACACTGCTAATTGTGCTCTGCTGAGTGGTAATACTAATAAAGCAAGATTTAGAAAGCAGGAGGCTTAAGAGAGTAGATCAAGGGCATGGCACAGCCTTGGCAATCTGCACTGCAATCAGCCACAGCTCCTCAGCACTGGAGAAGGATGAGGGACCCCATTGCACCCTTGAGCTGTTGGGGTGGGTTGCTGCACCCTGGGGTGGGAACCCCAGTTCCTCCCTGATGCTGCAGGACCTGTGTCCCCATGCCGTCACCAGCAGCAAAGTTTCTCCTGACCTCTTTCTTCTCTTGGGGCTGCTGCCGTGCTGCTTTTTTGTTGTGTTGCCATGGAAATGCTGCCTGCATCCACCCCTGGTGCCTGCCTGCATTCATCCCTAGTTCCTGCCTACATCCCTCCCTGGTCCTGCCTGCATCTATCCCTGTTTCCGCTGCTGGTGAGTGCCACCATCCTCCTCCCTTGGGACACTGCTGAAGGGGTTTGATGGGTTTGCTTGGGCCACAGCATCCATCACCCCAAACAGTGGCTAAAGTGTTAATAAAGGAGGAAAAGAGGGAAGGAGGGAGGTGAGCACCCTCTGGGTTATTCCATCTATCTCTGCTGGTCCCTCATTGAAGCTGCTGGTGCCCATGCCCCTCTGCGTGACTCAGTGTATGTGTCCTTCATCAAGCCTCAGAGCAGGGTCAGGCAGAGGCAACCACTGTAATGAGAAGAGCTGGAGTTTCTGTGCCTGGCAGGAGGGAGGTGGTGGCAAAGGCTGAGGGGGGGGGAGGATAGCGATGTCCTCATCCCCACCACCAGCCAGCCCCAGGCTTTCTAGGCTTTTCTAACCCTGAGCAATGGGAGAGCCAAGTTCCTGTTCCCTCTCCTCCCAAACCCTCATTTTCATCTCACGTTACGGCATGGAAATGTTTGACTTTACAGCCTTAGTTTATATTGCCGGGAAGTAACTTAACCGTGCTCTCTAAGTGTTGAAGCTGCATTTCTTTTTGATGATTTCAAAGATTTATTAAGTTCTCCCAGGGAGAAAGAAGGGGGAAAAAAAAACAGAAAGCAGCAACCTCCCATGCCAGCAAACAAGATTCAGTGGTTGGCCCAGCAAATAAACCCAAAATATATGTGCAGTGTTTAGAGGTTTTGCTGGAGCATTTGCTTTTCTGCAGCTCCTATCTCCCTGCGATGTTCTGCATTATCCAAAGTCCAATGCCTGGGAATGCTGCTGTTAAGGTTCTCCGTTCATTTTGGGTTCCTTAGGAGCGGAGCAGGGGATAATTAGAGCTTCGCTGTTTGCTAATAGCCTGTGCACCAGGAAGTGTCCATTGGAGCTCCTCAGCTGGAATGAAAACAGAGTAAGTGCTCTGCAAGCAGGGATCTGGAGCGGTTCTTGTGCAGGTTGTGAATATGAGAGATGGGTCCAGTTGACTGCACAAGTTAGTAGCAATTAATTAATGGCCTGGGTCTATTAATTTCCTCCCACATGCAATCACTGGGATGAGGTCACAGCTGGCAGAGAGGCGCCAGCAGGATGCAGAGTTCTCTGCAAAGCAAATTAACAGCCTTTAATTTGAGGAGTCCAGCAAAGAATCTGTGTGAAGAAGCAGTGAAGGCCTGGAATTGGGCTGGGGCTGCAGCCAGGAGGGGCAGGGCCAGGGCCAGCTGTGAGGAGGGTGAGGGCAAGAGCCAAGCTTCCATCCAAGGATTTGGGATCTTTCCCTTTGTAGTGGCACTCTGTGGGGGGAAAGCTAAGTGGCACAATGTGGTGGGGTGGTGCTGGCATCCGGGCTGGCATTTCTGCTGCCTGAGCTCTGGCCAGGTCAGCAGGGACCAAACGCAGGTTCTCATTACCCTTCATGATACCAGCTTAAGGAGCCTTTGTCTGCAGCACCATAGATGAAATGCTTGAAAAGTCCCATCTGCCGAGGAGCAGGGGGTTGCCAAAGAAATCATTAGTCCCGTTTCACTGCAGATGCTCCTGGTACTAAAGCAAGGGGGAACTGCTAAGAAACTGCAGGGTCAGCAGAATTTGGGGCCAACCAGGGGCTGCTGTGTGCATCTTGATGACCAAGCAACCCTTCCCTTTGTCTCTTCTAGGGGAGGGTATTTAGTTGTTAGCATGCTGCTTTGCAAAAGCAAAGGGGAAATCTTTGCTTAGGGAGGAGATCCCAGGGAAGGGCAGGGATTAGATGTAAGTCTTTTCATGACTCCCGTTTAAGAAAGCTTTAGTCCAGGGTGTTTGCGTACCACACTTTATCACTGCAGACCCAGTTTCACCAGCATAGGTTAGTAAGATAACATTCTTTTTTTGTCTCTGACACATCTTTCCAGTCCCTTTAAAATGCTTTTTGTAGATATGACCATCACTGTGGAGCGCTGGGTGCTCCCCAAGAGGAGCTGAGGATATGGGCAGAGCCCAGTGCAGGCAGCAGTACTGGCATAAACACCATCAAAGCCACTCTCTTGCCCCCAAAGTGCACCAAGGATGCACAGCTGCCTTTGCTGAAAGGCTTGTCCAGCTGCTAAATGTGTCTCTGCTCTGAGGAATAACCTTGGCTTGATGAGAGGAGTCATTGGTGATGCTGTCGGTCATTAAAAGAGTCCAGAGGCTGGACTCCCACCAAGTGCGCAGCTTTTACTGTGCATTCTCATGTGCTTGAAAACCCACTGTCCCTTCTGCCCAGAGAAGCAGGAAAGCCCAGGAGGATCCTGCCTGGCTTGGGTTCGTGGTCACCTCTGTCTTTGGTGAATGCTAGGAAAAAGCTTCAAGATATTCAAGAGGAGAAGGAGAGGGACTTAATTGCTGCAAGAAGGAGAACAGCATCCACCCACTGTCCCTGAAGGGTTTAAGCCATCACAAGTGAGCTTTTTCTTTGATATTTTTCTACTCGGTATCCACTCCTAGCACTGGCAGTGCTGCTTCATGTGTGCTGCAGAAAGGGGATGAAGCTGCTGCTATTTTCACCCAAAAGGGCTATTCTCATAGAATCCTAGCCTGGTTTGGATTGAGGGGACCTTAAATCTCATCCAGTTGCAACCCCTGCCATGGGCAGGGACACCTTCCATAGAGCAGCTTGCTCCAAGGCCCTGTGTCCAACCTGGCCTTGAACACTGCCAGGGATGGGGCAGC
>JASSUY010041951.1:0-11287 GCA_032466535.1 Forpus xanthops
ATCAGGGGACTGGAGCACCTCCCCTATGAAGATAGGATGACAGAGTTGGGGCTGTTCAGCCTGGAGAAGAGAAGGCTATGTGGAGACCTCATAGCAGCATTCCAATATCTGAAAGGGGCCTATAGGAATGCTGGGGATGGACTCTTCATGAGGGATTGTAGTGAGAGGACAAGGGGTAACAGGTTCAAATTTAAGGAAGGGAAGTTTAGATTGGATCTGAGGAAGAAATTCTTTGCTGTGAGCATGATGAGGCACTGGAATGGGTTGCCCAGGAAAGCTGTGAATACTTCATCACTGGCATTGCTCAAGACGGATCTGGACATAGCCTTGGGTGACATGGTTTAGTGGGAGGTGTCCCTGCCCATGGCAGGGGGGTTGCATCTAGATGATCTTAAGGTCCTTTTCAACCCCAACTATTCTATGATTCTATGATTTTACAGAACAGAAAGCAATCCATAGCTTGCTATCAAGCTTGACAAAAAACAGAAGTTCTCTTTTATTGTCAACATACAATGACAATTTTCATAGAACTACAGGCATCAGCGCCCTATAGATACTTGTGTCCCATTATAGGTAAGCCATACTTAGAGGACAGAAGCAACTTAATGAAAACCTATCCCTTACTAAACAAAATAACAGTCAGTGGAGTGGCAGCCATGCCATGTAGAAGATTCTGCATGACACATGTAAATCCCATGCCTCTGTGAGAGGAGGTACTATTACTGCACTTGCCTCACAGAGGGTGAGCATAAGAGAAAGCTTTGAGCACTCTCATGGAAGTCTAGCATTACAGTTTGCTTCTAGGTAACATACTTTCAACATGGTATTGGCAGCAATATATCTGGATATATAAACATACTAATAGAAAATTAATAAAATACAGGACAATACAATGAGTGTAAGTTGCCACATAAGATGTATTATGCCACTTGCACAAGGTGCATAACTCATAAAAATGTCATATTAATGATGTCTAGAAGTTTGTTCAAATCCTGTTGCAGTCTTAACAATCTGGTTAGTATCATACCTGATAGCAATAGTAACCTGGTTTTGATAAGCAATTGCTTTTTTATATTTGATGAGTAAAATTTCAAGTTCTTCATTTTGAGAAGGTACCATATTGGTCCTAAGAATTCTGTTCAAGTTGTAGGCCAATATTCCTCCAGCAGCAATGTGAATTAGGGTTTTGGTTTCTCTGAAGTCATTCTGTCGTTGCACAGAACATCACAAAACAAAACCAATACATATACAACCCAATTTTCACTGAAGTACAAGCAAGCAGTTATCACACACTTAGCCTAAACAGCAGGTACCTGGGGTCATATTGTTCTTACAAGTGTCTTGCATTACTAAATGTTCATGGTTTCCCCATTTTACATCTATGAACATAGATTAGATTACCTTTGTTATCCATTCATTTGGTCCCTTGAACTGGCAGACATATTCTACTAGCTAGAATAATGGAGAGTGGACCGTATTGGTAAAGGGATTCTTCTTTACTTTCCCTATTTATGGTGCAGTGATAAATAGATCCACTTAACAGACTACTTTTGCTTGTTACCCCTAAGCTTTGATAAAACGGAGTTTACAATATTAGCACAAATAAAATAATACAGTTCCTAACATGGCAGAATTCCAACTATGGATCCAATTGGTTTGTTTTTCATCTTCATTTATAATAAAGATTTGCATGGTAACAGTAGCAATGGTACTGCTGGTATTGGAAACAAATTTGTAAACACTGCCATACATATCCTTGAAAATCTTCTGGAGTTTTTCACAAGGGGTTAGGATAATAGTCAAGGTATTGACATTTGCATCCTTTCTATTTATTGTGTCCATAGTCTGACTATTATGGCTTGTTTGCTTAATGGTCCTAGACTGGACACTTTATTACTAGTGATTTCAAAGTTGATAGAATCCAATGTTTCTGTGCCCAATCTAACTGTTCTTAATGCCCTGGAAAGATCCCTAACTATGCAGGTTTTACATTTTGCAATCTGGATGCAGTTGTGTGCAAGGCAAACATTATCCAAACCGCTCATTGCTTCAGCTGTGGTCATAGTAAATTTCCTCCCCTCAGATGTACATTTCAAAGGACTTTCCCTGCCCTAAGATTTACTTGTTGTTGATTTTAGATAAGAGAATCTTTTTTTTTTTTTTTTTTTTTTTTTTTTTTTTTTTTTGTCTATGATCAAATCCACTGGTTATAACTACATTATCTGCTTGTTTCTTAGTAATAAAACGACCTCACCTTCTGGCATGCTGATGTAAGTCACATGCTCCAGTGTGTCCAAATAATTCATGCAGCCATCCAGCAGTCAAGGCAGAAAAAAAGCCTTGAGTCCTGAATGGTTAGGCAAATAACATCATTTTCTGGTGCGCTGCTACACACCCTACAGCAACAAGATGACAGCTGGCAATATCTTATATTTGATCCCAATATTTGCTTCTCTAGATATGAGATATATGGGGAATTTGCCCAATTTTCTAGCTGTTGTGTAGCATTATGCTGTACAGCATAGGAATCAGTATATATGGCCTGTGCCCTACTTCTAAGAGCTAATAGCACAGCACAGACCTCTGCTAATTGAGCATAGCCTCTCATTTGCTCAGTTATTAAGGGTTCTTTGGCTACAAATAAAGTAGCGGCCATTCCTTGCCACTTACACTGTATTTTTTGAACACTCCTGTCAGTAAACCAAACACCATCCGGTTGATGGGTTGAACTCAGCCATCCTGGCTAGAAGAACAAGGACGCTTCATGTATTCAATGGGAGTTTCTACATGTGCCACAACTTCAGTAATTTTATTCTCCTTAGTTTAGCCAGATACAATTTCATGATGATAAGGCATACAGTACTCACCTTTGTACACAGGCCTTACATGCGACTCCTAAAGGTGACAGTTTACCAGCAAGCACGGGTTTAAGAATTGATTTTGGCAATGGTATATGCTCCTTTCCTGGGTCAAGGGTTCAGTCACGGCTTGTCCTTTGTAAGCTGCTGACAGCATAGCCTCATAAATGGAATGAGAGCCACCATATACACGCATATACTGCACAACAGTGACCTCCTGTGGTATTTTAATGTTTGCAGTTATTTACACAACCGCATGGACAATGGTTGGGCCGTTTAAAACGTGCATTAAAGGAGTAAATGTATAGAGCGGAGTCGCTCCATCTGCATCTGGTGCATATGGAATTATAGAACAGCAGGTTAGAAGGGACCCCAAGGATCATCTTGGAGGACAAGTCTTACAAGAAGCAGTATAAGTGCAGTGACCTGACCTGTGTTTGGTGCCCAGTAACCACACACAACACACCACATCCCCTGTCCTGAGTGACCACCATAACAGAGCCCAAAGTCATGGACTAAATGAACTCTGTGGACGTTTTGTAGACATTGGGCATTTTAAGGACATTTTACAGGTGTGTTCCACAGGCCAAGGAATTACATCTTTGTATTATATCAAAGAATGAGGAATGGTGGCTAATGAGTTAATTGGACAGTGTGGGACCTGATCATGATGTAAACAGTATGGAATAAAGGGTGGAGAATGTGCTGGTTGAGGCTGGTAGAGAGTTAATTTTCTTCGTAGTAGCTAGTAACCCAGTGTTCTGATTTTGTGCTGAAAACAGTGTTGATAAACCAGGGATGTTTTAGTTATTGCTGAGTAGTGATTACACAGAGCCAAGACCTTGTCTGCTCTTCTAGGCTAGGGGTGCACAAGGAGTTGGGAGGAGCCGCAGCTGGGAGCTGACCCCAACTGACCAAAGGGGTATTCCATACCATATGATGTCATGTTCAGCATGTAAAGCTAGGGGAAGAAGAAAGGGAGGACATTTGGAGTGATGGTGTTTGCCTTCCCAAGTAACCATTACACATGATGGAGTCCTGCTTTCTCAGGAGCGGCTGAACACTTGCCTGCCAATGGGAAATGGTGAATAGTTCCAGTTTGCTTGTGTATGTGGTTCTTGTTTTACCTATTAAACTGTCTTTATCTCAACCCGTGAGTTCTCTCACTTTTCTGATCATCTTACTGGGGAAGAGTGAGCAAGTGACTCTGTAGTGCTTAGCTGCCAGGTGGGGTTAAACCATGGCAACTGCCAAGACAGGAAACACCTGTGTTCTTCTAGTTTGGGTCAAAAGGAAAACCAAGACAGCTCAGCATCATAACCCATACAGCAGAACACAATACACAACTCTCCTAAGCTCTATAAATTACTAAAACCTACGCAACCACTTTGGACCCCCTCTATACCACCAAAAATGGTCTTGCCCCTAATTCTGCAGAGACAAAAGGTCTGGTTCTGGCATTCATGAAAAGACCGAATAGCCCACTGCTGCTTTCCACCACCTTCAGAAGCTCCCAGGCTGCCCTTGCACTCCTCCCACACACACCCACCCCAGCTCTTGAAGATACATACACTGCATGCATGGGGGAAAGAGAAAATCCCTGGCCTTCCGTGACGTGCAGGGCACCAGACATCACCCTTACTCGGGATACACCCCATCCTTCGCCACCTGCTCTGGGACAGGCGGGCAGGTCGCAGCTCCGTCCCCCTGCGGGCGGAGCCGGTGGGCAGGTGAGACCCCCCCTCTGCACTAGGGAGGTTCCGGCTGTGAGGGGTCCGTCGGCAGCGGGGGTCGTTGGGAGCGGCGTTGCGGTAGGCCTCCCGCGGCGGGAGTGGTGTCAGCCGCACCCGTCTCGTTCTGCCTCCAGGGGTAGGCCTTGACCCTCCGGAGGGGCTCGGAGGCTCCCGGTGGGCAAGCGGAGGAGTTGTAGGTAGCTGTTGCCGCTTCGCTGGGTCTTTCTTTCTCTAGTCATTCTACCCCAGGGTCTCTCCGTTCCCTGCGGCAAGGAGAGGTGTGGCTTTCTGGCGGACCCGTGACTGTGGGGTTGAAGCTAACGGCGCAGTGCGGGGGATTCGCAGCGTGCAGCCCGTTTGTCTCCCGCCTGTGCCTGTGCTGGAGGTGCTGGTGCTAGGCTGTCTCCAGCGCTTCACACTGTTGCTGAAGCCAAGTTGGAGAGAAGGAGCTTTTTTTTCTCAGTGTCAGGTGAAGAGTTTGATGTTTGGATGGGTACTGGGAAGATCCTGTTGGGGAATGTGGAGCTAATTGCTGGCCTTTGCATAGTTCTGCAAAGGCCAGCAAAAAGAAAGTGCCATCGTTGTGGTTTCTTTGACAGCCAGTTCCTACCTAGCTGAGTTTCAGCAAGTACTGGCTGAACTCGTAAGTTATCTTTGCCATCCAAAAGTCATCCCACCTATTGTTCTCCTTACATGCTGCATTAGCGCATTTCTTCCTTTTGCAGGGCTCTTCTGGAAGATGTCAGGTGGAAAAAAAAGCACGCTGAAACACTTTGCCCTCTAGGTGAAGCCTAGTACTGCTCAGCCTGTTTGACTGGGGTTCCCGATCCCCTTTGGAGGAAGTTTTGATTTTGTTTCATAATCTTAAGCCATGGTGTTCAATAGAGATTCAAGGGAGTGGCAACCCAGCAAACTGCAAAGCAGACCCTTTGGGATAATTGGGCTGTGCAGTTGCTCATGGACCAGTTAGGAAAGTGACAGCAAGCGTAGTCTGTTTTCTGGCTTCTGATATGAGAAACAATAAGTGCTTTGGGGTATTATTCTTGGACATGAGTTGCAGCATACTTAACATGTATGTGTACCTAAGAGCTCTTTAATAGACTCCCTGCCTTAAGATAGCTTACTTACACCCACAAAACGGCATTTGATGCACTTGAAGTGACTTCATGAGTGTCCTGTGGCATAATTCCTTAGACTGTCTTTTTCTTCCTTGTCTTGACGCTCCCTTTTTCTAGTAATGAGGATTTATGTTTTCTTTTTGCTCACTAGAAGTTGAGAAAGTAATGTATCTAGAGGTAGGGTGTTGGGTGTTCGGATGTTTTTTTGCAGGATGGGGACTTAGTTTGATTGTTTTACAAATAAAGACCTGCAAACGGACAGGTACTGCCTCTGCTTTTGTTAATGAGTGAGGAAGAAATGGAAATGAAAGCTTAAGTGCTTCTTGCTGTCTGTGCCTCTTGCTGCTTTTGGTGTTCCTGGAAATAGTTTTCTTCATGAAGATGCATTATCCTCTGTATTAGAACACAGTATGTGAAACTTAAATGCTGTTTCAAAACTGAAACCAAAGTTCCCTTGTTGCATCTGATCCTCCAGACATTGTATTTACTGTATTCACCAGAATAAGCAAGCCTGGTCTTCTGTTCCAAGCTGAACAACACAGCATGTTGCTTAAGTTCCAGGTGGGCTCAATTTATTAGTTGCCTGGAAGAGGGATGCTAGCAGTTATGCTTTACCTTAAGTATTTTCTTTTCCATTATAGCAGGACAGTAATACCACATGCCGCTAACAGGTTCAGAGAAGTCAGTAACCCTGAAGAGCCCACTTCCTCCAGCATCCCAGATTCCAGGACTTGGTGACCTTGCAAATGCTCCACATGAAATGCCATCCAGGTGCTGCAGGAAGTGGATCAAAGAGACAGATTCTGCTTATGTCAGGCTGGCAAAGCAAGGAGGCCAACCTGGTGGGTTGTCTGCCTTGCTCATTTGGTTTTGTTTTCTTTGGCTGTGGTGGTAGGAAGTGCCTGTAGGTACTACAGAAGAATCCTCTGGAATTTTGAAGTTAAATGAAAAGTTAATGCAGATGATGATAATTTAGCTGCATTTCAGTGAGGTCTTTACCATTTATGCTTGGGCTGTTTAAGTAGCAGCCTGGTGAAAGTGATGTCACAAAAAAGCTTCATCAGAGAACTTGGTAGAGGTTTATGAAGTGTTTATATTTTTTTGTTTTTTTTTTTTTTTGATGACATTCAGTTTGTTACAGTGCTGTGCATATTTGTTCTTGTATGAAGGTGATATTTGTATTTTCTCTTGTATTATTACTGGTGGTAGCAGTAGTGATTTATGTTACACCATAGTTACTTAACTGTTCTTATCTCAACCTGTGGGAGTTGCATTCTTTTGATTCTCCTTCCCATTTCCCCGGGACTGGGGAAGAAAGAGGGGGGAGTGAGCAGAACTGTTTGAGGGGCCTCAAACCACGACAGTGGTTTTGTTATTTCCTTTATCTAAGAAGGAAGCTTGAGAAGCTTGAGCATGCATGCTCAGAGCAAGGTGACAAATCCAGAAGTAAGAATTAACAAAGCGGTAGAAACATTTCAAAGCATTTAGATCAAGATAAAACACAAGTGAAACATAATGCTGCAAGGTTTTGACTATCCATTTTATGAAGGGAAACAAATGCTCCTTACTAAATAAATCAATCCCTTTTTCCTGATAAAACAGCAACCTGAAAATAAAGGTAATGCTTTTGTAACGAGATAAAAGTGAGAAAAGTAGCAGATTTTGTCTTTTTCTCTCAAGACCTACTGAAGCACTACACTGCTGTGACAAGTATGTCCTCTCCAGCATCATATGCTGCACCTGACTGGTACTTGCACTGCTCCAGTCCCCCAGTGAACAATAAGCCACGGTAAGTCTGCTGAGACCTCACATAACCTCTTGGGTTCTTCAATTGTTAGTGTTTAAAATGCTGTTCTACTAAAGTAGAAGATATATGTCCCTTGTATAATAAACAAGTGTTAAATCTTTGCCTGCAGGAGCTATGTTTCTTCTTTACCAGATTATATAATTCACAGAGAGTTTAAGGCTGACGAACATTGTGGTAAACCTTATGAGATAAGAAGAGGCCCTTTTGATTTTGATACAAAAACTGTTTGGCAGCGGGATGCTGAGGACAAAGAAAAGGCAGAGAAAAGGAAGGTATGATGGAGAGGCACTCTGTCGCTTGCTTGGTTTGTAGATCTTGTGAAGATATTTCTAGCTGGGCCTGTTACAGAAGGGGATCTGTAGTGTACCCAAGCTACTGTGTTCCAGAAACAATCTTGATATTGCAGTTAACTGAGAAGAAAGCTGTGTTTCTCAAGTGTAGTTTCCAGTCACATTATATAGTGCATATACTAAAGTGTGAAAGAAGGCCAATAGTTAGTTTCTATCTCCTCATGCTTTATTTTCCCTGCAGTTCACTCTTGGTAAAGAGAATTCTTGTTTAGTAATCTTGGGGGAAGAAGAAATGAGCAGGAGAAAGAAACAGATGACTCTTCTAAAAGGGTGTGCTTTAGTTTGAGGTGCAAGAGTCTCCAAAGATACTGCAGTAGCTGTCTTTGAACAGAAGATGTGTCCAAGACAAAATAAGTATAGCACACGCTATGTCCAGAACAAACCTTTCTGTGCTAATCTTGGCATTTTGTCCAGGAAACCTCTCTCCTGTCCTCCCTCTTCCATCCTCCACGCCCTTGCCTGTTTTAGAAGTTGAAGCCTTATGGTTTTGTTAATATTCTCTGTAATCTTGGTTGCCTAATTTACTGTAGGTCTTTGGAGTATCTATGGAAAGGTGTTTGATGTACTTGAACAGAGGAAAGGATGTTGGATATTTTAGGAAAAAAAGTTCTTAGCCTTTGCTGAGATGCGTAACTAATGCCAATTCAGAGCAATGGCATGTATAGATGGGAACACCTTATTACTGAATAGGTTAAGGAATGTTTACTTAATCTGTGGAAAGAGGCAAACAAGCAACGTATACTTACACTATAATTTGCCTGGTGCTTGTAAGTGAATCTTTTTTTCAGTCAGAGATACAAGGACTGAAAATGGGAACTTGGCTTGCCATGGAGTCTCTTGAAAGGTTGAACTAGGATCTTCAGTACTCTAAAAGTCAAACTTTGGTAACAGTAAGAGTAGTGCAAGTCAATGTGGTGAAGTGAGACTGAGGTCCATTTCTGTTTGTGTGAAGTTTGATAGAGACACAGTTTCATTCAGTCATGTGGATGAAAGTTTTCATATATTTTATTTAGCACCAAATATAAAGTGAATATATGTTATATATTCAGCTCAGTTTCAAAAACTGCTGAGGCCCTGAAAGATAATATACACTGCTCTTTTGGAAGCTGAATTTGAGTTTTGTCTGAGGTGCAAAATCTGTCAAATCTTTTTCTTTAGGATTAGGTGCCTGACAAGGCAGATTCTGTGTCTCTAGCTTTAGCTTTACATCCACACCACCATCTCTGGAACGGTTGTTCTTCATAGTACCCTTTTTATACTCTGAAAAGTGTCTTGTATATCTTGAAACATTGCACAATGCTGCTTTCACAGCTGCTTCTTATATCCCCTCTTACAGGAGGTTTCTATCCTGCGCTTAGACTGCCTTTTTAAAGAGTCTTCAAGTGAGACAATGGAACTAGCCCTACCAAACCTCTTGACTTTAGTTTTCTCACTGTACATCTTCCATGTTGAAATGTAAGAGATATATTCCAAAACACCACAAGCAAATTTCTAAGCAATATTCAATTAATTTATTTGCCTGCATGATTATATTGCAGCTACAAACTACCTCAACTATTGAGACTGAACATACTGAAAATATTTTTCAGTCCAATCTGACAAAGCAGGTGCTCAGAAGACACTCATGGAGATAAATCACTTAGGACGCCCTTACGAACAAGTGCAAAAACATTTTGACCTCTGAGGGTACCTCTTCAACTCAGTTTGGAAAACATTCTTCCCAGGTGGTCTCTTTCTCTAGAACATTAAGCCTTTATGCCACTTTGTTCTGAAGTATTAGAATCTCCACTGTTTGTCACATTATTGTTGTCAATGTGTAGAGGAGGACTGAAGATCAGGAGGACCATTACATGGTTCTCTGTGCCTTGGGATGGATCCTGTAGTTCCACCTTAATGCCTTAATTACAGGAATAATTCTCATTCTTCTGGGAATTTTGCAGCAAAATGCTGCAAAGATGTGTTAGTGAATGAAAGATTTAGCCTGTATGCTCATGGCAACTTGGTGGTCTGCGAGCTACATAAGCAAAATTTGCTTATGCATCATAAGGACCAACTGGGTTGGGTTGAAAATATTATGACTCTTAGGAAAGAGGCAGGCGTGTGTATGACTGAGAGATCTGTTGCAGGGTTGTATCATAGTTAGCATTAGCAATCCTCCTGCATCATCAGCAAGATTATTACTTCATTTCTGAAGAAATCCCTTTTAGTCACTTGCCTGAAATGTGTATGTGTGTATATATATATATATATATATATATGCATACATAGAATCATAGAATACTTAGGGTTGGAAAGGACCTTAAGATCATCTAGTTCCAACCCCCCTGCTATGGGCAGGGACACCTGACACTAAACCATGTCACCTAAGGCCCTGTCCAGCCTGGCCTTGAACACTGCCAGTGATGAAGCATTCTCAACTTCCCTGGGCAACCCATTCCATTGCATCACCACCCTTACAGTAAAGAATTTCTTCCTTATATCTAGTCTAAACATCCCCTGTTCAAGTTTGAACCCATTACCCCTTGTCCTCTCAGTACAGTCTCTCATGAAGAGACCCTCCTCATCATCACTTCAGATATTGGAAGGCTGCTAGGAGGTCTCCATGCAGCCTTCTCTTCTCCAGGCTGAACAGACCCAACTTTCTCAACCTGTCTTCATATGGGAGGTGCTCCAGTTCCCTGATCATCCTCGTGGCCCTCCTCTGCAATTGTTCCAACAGTTCCATGTTGTTTTTATGTTGACACCAGAACTGCACACAATACTCCAAGTGAGGACTCATGAGAGCAGAGTATAGGGGCAGGATCACCTCCTTCAACATGCTGGACACGATCTGTTTGATGCAGTCCAGGAAAAGGTTGGCTTTCTGGGCTGCAAGTGCACACTGAAGCTGGCTCATGTTCATTTTCTCATCAACCAACACCATCAAGTCTTTCTCTGCACTGCTACTCTGAATCTCTTCTCCACCTGACCTGTAGCTGTGCCTGGGATTGCTCCCACCCAGGTGTAGGACCTTGCACTTGCCATGGTTAAACTTCATCAGGTTGGCATCAGCCCACCTTACAAATGTGTCAAGGTTCCTCTGGTCCCTCTGAATGGCATTTCTTCCCTCCAGCTTATCAATCGAAACACGCAGCTTGGTGTCATCGGCAAACTTGATGAGGCCACACTCAATCCCACTGTTCATGTCACCAACAAAGGTGTTGAACAAGACCTGTCCAAACATTGATCCCTGAGGGACACCACTCGTTACTGGTCTCCAGCTGGACATTGAGCCATTGAGACCACCTGTTTGCGTGCTGCCATCCAGCCAGTTCTTTATCCACCAAGTGGCCCACCGATCAAACTGATGTCTCTCCAATTTAGAGACAAGGATGTCATGTGAGACAGTGTCAAATGCTTTGCACAAGTCCAGGTAGATGAC